>JASDQU010350378.1:0-12217 GCA_032191745.1 Picea mariana
CATCCTTCTTAGTCTTGTGCGGTCCAGGTGTATCCGGCATAGCTTCAAGGCTATCTACATCGGACATCTTTGCGGGGTCTGCTGAAACAAGGAGTTATGTCGACCATTCCTTGGTAATGTCCTCCAATTCATCTTCTGTCAGCTTGTAATATGACTGGAGTTGTTGTTTGTTCTCATCTGCGTGCGTTGTGATGTAGGTGAAGTGACTATCTGAGTTGAATTTCATCAAAGATCTAAACCTATGAAGCGTGTTGGGTGTGATGCATGGTGTAGACTGAATGGCATTCTTCAACTAAGTGTAGTAAGCATGGAAGACGGCATTGGAATGCCACTGATTGTTCATGTTGCTAGAGTACCACAGCATATAGAACTTCGTGGCCAATGGTTCGAAGGGTTCGATCTCTGGGAAAGTGGCTCCCTCAGGCATTTCCCAAGCGATGAAAGCAATGATTATGAGAAACCAGCTAAAGTGGAACTCATACCCTTGGTCCTGCGCTTGTCTACAGTCAAGCTCTAGCTGGTTTATAAGGTATTTTGCCCAGTTCATTTGTATTCCCTCCGTGCACTTCCCTGCGAGGTCAACTACAAATCCGGTCACCTGTGTAGGTCTATTTTTTCAGACTAACTTTCTTGTGATCAGCTCGAAACCAAAGTGTACTGCTTCATTCTCAATGGAGGCTACCTTGTAACCTTGTGTGCCTTTCTCCAGATCACCATATGTGTCTTTTATTCGTTGAGCGAGAGCGCGATCTGCGGTCTTTCCCGGGTAAAATTCCTGCGGGTCAGGGCCTTGCATGCTTATCCAAGTGATCCGATTGATCAAAATCTTATCCACAGTGATGTGGCGATCCAACCATAGGTATCCTCCATGGTAGCAGGGCAGCAACAGTCTAACGCATGCATTTACTTCCTGATGCCTCCTGAAATGTGGAATCTTCATCACATTGAGGAGGTTTGACGGCACAAGGTTATGGGTCCATTGTTGCGGTACAATCTCGGGGTTCTTTCCTTTTTTAATATTCAAGTACTTGTGCGGGACTAGCATACTGTATACCTTGCGATATCCAAGGTTGAAATCACTAAATTTCAGCGCGATGAGCTTCTCCTAGTCAGCATGAACTATGTGCACCACTTTCGGGAGGTACGCAGTGACTACAACATAGTCGAAGTCTATGGGTACAGTGTCTCAATCCACTGTTCCTCTTAGTGGTGGGATATATTTAGGAAAGATTCTTGGGATCATTTTCATAGTGGCGAAGTCATTTCTGAGCTTAGATCATCTTTCCGAAGGTGGTCGGGATGGTCCTGCTTGAGCAGTGGAGGGGGAAGCTAGCAGTGCACCCGAGGATGATGCCTGTACACCTGTAGACATTCCACGTTTTGACATGACTCTCTCAGTCATTAAATCAATTATAACTTCTTCAACAATTTTCTCAGCAGCGCTGAGCTCATCCGACATACAAACTTGGGTCAGCTAGCTCGGGTGCAAAAGGAATTCAAAGACTACAGTGAATAGTAATGCAATAATCTTAGGGTAAGTAAATCTCAAGGTTCGCGCTCAAATTATCAGTTAGCAAAAAGTATTCTCGATGAATGGCATGATGGGTTAAGTAGGCAATCTCAGCAACAGCCTGCTTGCAACAGACATGGGGCCTTCATCAACTCTGTTCTATCCATTTTGGTGTTATCCAACAGTCTAGTGGTAACCCATAACTGCTTTCTGATCCGTTCGAAACGATGGTCAAATGAGCATATCGGTTCCAACGGCTATATTTCTTCGTCATGGAGAAGTACTCTATGTTGTTGTTTTGATATCTCGGTGAAGCTCCAATTCTGAAATTCTTCTTGCTACGAAGTGTCCTATAGAACCTCTTGTAACCTTATAGTATTAGCCCTTTTCTTTCTTAACTTCCTAGCCTTCTTTCCAGTGAGCTTTGTCTCAGTAATGCTTTTACCATTCTGATGTTTATCTTCTGTGGTCTTAGTTACTTTGTGTTGTTGAAAGTCTTTCCTAGGGTTCCTTGATAGTACTACTTCTGTATCAAAAATAGATAACTTGATCTTCTGCGGGTCCTCAAGTGTTCTCTTAGCTTCATCATCAGAATTGCTAATATTAAATATCTGTGATCTTCTCTTATGTTCTTCAATCAAGTGCGCGATCCTTCTGGTCATAAAGTCTTTTAACTCTTGCTTCTTCTGTTCCAAAACTTTTTCTTCTTCTTTTCATCTGGCTTGTTCTCTATCAATCCAAGGTTTTCCTATGAGCATGGTAAACGGGACATTGTCTTCAACAAATTTAATGATCTCAAAGTTTTCCTCTGTCAAATTTCCATTGACAATCATAGGTATTCGGGCGAGCCTTCCACATAGGTTTACTAGCTTTCCTCTGAAGAAACTTGTTCCTCGTAGGGAAGGGATCATGGAAGGCTTTCCTATAGCTTCCCAAGTTCTTTATGGCATAATGTTCACTTGTGTTTCTTCATCAAGAGTACAGTGAATGTCAAAGTCCCCTATTCTTGCTTCGATTTGCTACTTTTCTTTGAAGATCTATGATAGCCTAACATGTCGGTGGTCATTCAAGGTATCTTTCATCTATAGCAATATCTTTTTTGATTCTTTCTAGGTTTCTACTACAATCTTGGTCTCTTGATCTCCTTCAGGGTTTTCTTGCTCCATATTTAGTTTCTCTAGCCTAGCAATCATTCTAAAGCAATCCAATACTTCATGGTCCATAGCCTTACAATAGAGGCAACTAGGTCTTCTCCCAGGGCATTCCTTAGCAAGATGTCCCAGTTTTCTGCAACTATAACAGAGGGTTAATCCTCTCTTTTATTTAGATGTTCCCCAACTCCTTCTGTACTACGCACCAGGATCATGGTGGCTAGCCTACAAAAAACTCTTTCTAGGATCCTGCATCCACTTGTTAGTCTAGACATTCTTTCGATGCATAGGTATAACATATCTATCACTATACTTATCAGATCTATTCATATCAAACTTTCTTTTATCTATTAATGCCCTAGTTTTGAAGCTAGGACAGAATCTATCAAACATACCTAGATCCATGCTTTAGAAATAAAAAATTTCACTTATCTTACTTCTACAGAGCACAAATCTTTCAAATCTAAAAACTTTTGACTATTCTTATCGTTATCAGAGAACAAAGCTTACAGATCTTACCTCTTTTCTACAGATCTAACCTTTTTCCTTCATAAATTTTCCACTTTTACTTTTCTTAAAGCATAGAGCATTCAGAGATCACTTATTTTCTTCTGTATCAACCTCTTTCTTGCAGATCTGACCTTTCCCCTTTAGATCTGACCTCTTTTTCTGCAGATCTAGCCTTTTCCCTTTAGATCTAACCTCTTTTTCTAGGCACAAAGCTTTGTAGGTCAAGTAGAATATTGCGCACTAGGGAAACAGATCTACGCACAGAGCTTAGTTCATACAAATATTTTTCTTCTTTTGTTCCCAGCAATCACAGTTCATGTACCGGCAACGGAACCATTTGTTGGCACGAGGGCAGACCCAGGGTTCAATGCTCAAGAGTGCACCAACAAAACTCTAACTACCAACCCTTTTGGAAACACCTGCGAAGTAGATGAAGTCTCACTTGAGGTAGAGGTAGGGGTGGTTACAGGACTCAGATGTCTGCAACCTTATCTGGGACATTGATCTGTGATTATATCTTTTACAGGGCACTTAGCATAGATCCTTCATCAATATTTAACCCATATGGTACTTTGTAGATAGCACAGAGCATCTCAGTGAATACTTATACTAAATATGATTCATTACTTTGCCACAGAAATATAGGCTAGATTCAACAGATCAAGCACTAAGCATCTTATATATTAGATCTAACGTTCATTCATATATCATCAGCACAAAGCATAACTAGATCTACTTAATCATATCAAGCACTTAGCCAAGAAAGAGATAAACACATTAGAGAGAAGCACAAAGCACTATACACACAGTTACCGTGGTTCACCCCCACCCTGGGGCTACATCCACAAAGTCTTCTTTATATTATCTTGGTCAAGAAGTTACAGCACAGAGCTTCAATGACCCTTACTTCGCACAGGATAGAAGATCTGTGCAGCTCACTAGATCCTTCTTCCTTGCTCTTCAGCACAAGACTACAACAACTTGAACTTAGCTTTCCGATCTCCTCCACAGAGCACTCTAAGATACATATGATCACACAAATCCAGTTACTAGCACTAAGCTTTCAGCTATACATCACATAGATGTACTACATTACTATCATCCTTCTTCTCCCCTATTTACATTGCCTATTTATAGATTACAAAATGGGCCTAAGCGTGGGTAAACCCACGGGCCGACATCCCTTTCTCGTTACATCAAGCCAAAACCCTAAAATGGACCCAAAAATAGGTCTTTCTTCCTTAATTTCCGCTTCGCATTGCGCTCCTTCCTTGGCAAGTTGTCGCAGTCCCAAAAGTGGTCAAATATGACCAAGTATTCTTCAAAACTTGGTCAAGGGACAACAATCAAATTCTCCATATTGGGCATCCGCATAGTATACTGCGTGCAAGACAGATATTGGTCGTGCCATGGCGACCTCTCAGAACATGAAGAAGGGTACACGTAGTGGTAGGATCTCTAGACCTGATCCCCACAATGATTGGGATTCATTATCACTCACAACAAGCATCCCCAAAGATAAAAAAGGGATTTTTCCCTCACCCACAGGAACAACGACATCACACCACGAAGAATTTAGAGTGGAAGGAACTGCGCAGGAAGGAAGGATAGTAGAAACCTTTTCTCCCTAACAAAATATACCTCGGAGAAGGGGCAGACCAAGGAAGAACAAGGAATCTGGGGAAACTCAAATCTCAGATGAGTCGCGCGCATGACCAATCGCTGAACAATTATTTATGCGCATCGTCCGCCTGGAGCCTTTGGAAAGTACTAGTCAAGAAAGTGGGAGCGGAATGAGGAGGATGGATGCCATGGGTTCAAATGATCAAGAGACATCTCAACAGCTGAAGCAAGGGAAGATAGCCATCGTTGAACTGTACCAAGAAAACAGGGAGTTGAGACAACAGCTGGCGACAAAGATCATGGAAGCATCAGCAGCACAAGGTCACGAAGGGAACGTGACATGGATCAAAAGACAACTGTGAGAAGCACAAGATATTATCGTACAATTGTACGAAGCATAGCAGCTGTCAGAATAAAGGTATTCCAAACACTCCAGAGAATGTGAAGCAGCCGAAGAGATAGCCCGCGTAGCTCTCNCATTTTTCCATTTTAATAATGGTTGTGACTATCTACAGCCACTTGCCGCACACACTTCCCCCCAGCAAATGAGTGTGTGGCAGAAAATCAAATCTGTTATAGCAGACAGCGGGACTCTGACAAACACTTGTCCACCTAGATACCTGATCGACAAACCGAATCTTCGTGTCATATTACAATGATCATGATGTAGCCAGATGTATCTTTTGTCTATTTTTGGAAAACATCATGCGAAGAGTTTTGTAACGCAGAATAGACAGTTCCCTAGTTTGTAGAGATAGCAGTTAGAAGAATAGGGTAGCCCAAGCAGCGCTCTCATTTATATATTTGATATTTTCGATGTAAGTCAGGTTGGTTGAAAAAATTAGTATAGACAGTAACTATTGTATGTAATTTGATCCTGATCGAAACTTAATGAAAAAGTCCTGTAGCTTTGATGAAAAGATTATAATTTTAGAAGTTGGATGTATTGTGTCTCTTTCTTTGCCTACGTGTTTTTTGTCATCTTTATTCATATATTTTTCTATCTAAATCAAAAATGATTTTTGAACCTGTGGATTCGCTACGCAGCGCCCCTTGTTCATGCCATTTAGACAAAACATTTTTCTTCTAAAATTTAACTCTAAATTCATCCATAGTGGTGCTCCGAGTTACTTCTTGTGTTTTCTCCTTGCCATACCTTACGATTTTGCATTGAATATTGTTGCTCGCTTAGCCTTATCCTCTCAAGTTCAGTCACTGAGTCATTTGTTTCTGTCATTTTCCTCAAATCGACTCCATAGCCCAAAGTCTTACTTTCTTGCATCAATATAACTAGAACCCATCATTTAAAAGGTGTTAAATCTAGCCACAACTTTAAATCCATATCCCGTGCAGAGACACAACAACCTGCAGGAAAGCATTGTCAACACTTGGCGGGTTATAACAAAAGTGGTCACACAATATCAGGGCATAGCCAACTTTAAAGTGACCAGGCATGCAATATGGATCCAAGCACAAAAGGATCCCAAGAAGGAATGGCTACAACTACGGTATTGTGTCAAGGAGGACGTATAAATGGCCATCAAGGATTGGCAAGATGACTAGAGAGTTTCAGTCCTGAATCAAGAGATGTCCATGGATAAGGAGGTTAATGCAAGGCAAGAAAAAACACATGCAGGAGACAAAATGGCACCCAAGAAGCCAAATCTAGGTCAGAAGTTGGTGCAACAGAAGAAATGGGGTGTGCTAAAATAAGGTACCCAAGCGGCGAAGAAGAACAATACCCAGGCGTCATACGAACAAGAAAAAGAGATTGAAACAGCACAGGGGACTACATCAAGTGCTACTCAACATGAGCAAGGCCATACCAAGACACCAATCATACAAATGAGGGGTGCGTCCAATAAAACTAAGGTGCACACAATGCCACCAGAATATACAATCACTGAGGATGGTGCGGACCTCGTGGCCCAAATGGTCCAGGATCGAACAATGGAGGATTTCGATGAAGCCAAACGCCAAAAGGACAGGATCCAAAAATATTTGGTCAAAATGAGTCATCTCCTAGAGTATATCAGAGAAATGCAGAGGGATGGCAGAGGAATAGAATCAATCCCCGTAGCATCACAGACAGGAACCAAGGCTGAGTCGAGCGAGCAAGAGACAATCTATATGATAGCACAAGCGAGCTCGACTTTTCACATTACACCCAGTGTTGTGCATGGATGAAATTATAGGCCAAACACCATTGAAATATTTGGCACAAATATAGTTGGTAATGGGGTGGATACCATTGATATAAATTGCAAGTCAGTGTCACGCAGGAGGTACAGTCGCGCACACGCGTAGACGCAGCAAAATTGCAGCAAACGAAGGACAACAGAAAGGAGTTGGATTTGGTGCTCAAGCAGGTCAAGCTTGAGACCAAAGATGAGAAGTATCACACGGATAGGCTCGAGAAGGGATTGGTTGTAGCCTATGACAAAATTAAAAAGAGTGTACAAACAACAGAGCTCACGATGACGCGGCAAATTGATCATATTGTGCAAGCAATCGATCAATACATGGAGGATATCAAGAAACTCCAAGAAAAACTCATCCCTACCACTCCCATGGAGGTAAAGGAGAAGAGGAAGCAGGAAGCAATAGGGAAGATGGAGGAAATGGAATGACAAGTCAGCGCAGTTGTTGACTTGTTTGATAAAGCAGCACAGCTATGGACAAGGCTGGAGGAGGATCAACGGTTCCAACAATGGGACTAGGAAGAGGAGAATATAAGTGCATCTATCCAGGACCTCAAGAAGAGGTAGAAGATGATACAGATCACTGAGCACCTCAAAGGATATGAATAAGCTGCAAGAAGAACTCATAGCTGCGCAGACATAGAATAAGGAGCGACAAGCTCAAATGGAACCTCTTCAAGAGCTAGTAGCGAAGGTGATTGTGCAGGTGGAAGAGGAAAAGAAGAGCATGGAACAAACTTAGGCAGAGTGCACAGATATGATCAGTGAGGAGATTACAACGCAAGTATTGGATGCACTCAGAGAAAATATCGTGCAGGCTCAAACACAATCATGCGAACTCATAGAGAATTTCTAGACTCGTGCAGGAGCTATTGAAGAAGCGCACAAATTTTAGGTGGCTCGAGACAAGCCACATGTCAGTGTTGGGGGCATGTTGGATGTTGGCCTAGTCAGGAGAAAAGGTTATTTTTGGAAGAGAAGCATGAAAGGAGGAAAGGACAGATGGAAGGAAAAGCATCACGTGTAAGGGAAGTAGGCAAGGCGTGCATGCAACAAAGACCTAACGACGCTAGGGTTAGGGTTTTTGTAATGTATTGTAATGGTTGATGAACCAAGAATATAAATAGGTAGTAATTAGAAGGATATTGAGAGCATAAAGGAGAGAGAGAGAGAGTCGACTGAGGAGGAGAGAGTTGTAAAAAATGTACGACTCAATAAGTTGGTGATATAGGGAAGAAGTGAGCGACTTGATCCCGATGGTTAGATCACAGGCTGAGGAGCCTAGCGCAATATAGTCATCCTTACAGAGATCGAGGAGCATGTTGAAGAGAGTGGAATCTAAGATTTTAACATGCACAAAGTGATATATTACTGAACCATAATAAAGATCTTGAGATCCATATCTTTGTGGACTTAGCCTAGGAGGGGGTGAACCACGGTAACACTTGTGTTATGTGAATGAATGTATGTGTCTTTATTGTTGTTAATTGTTGAATGTTATATGAATGAATTCACTAGTTAGATTTGGTATTTCACATGCATGAATAGAATGATTGTTATAATCAAATTCTAGACTGAATAAATATTACAAGGCACAATTTCATATCTCCACTCATTCCTAGGTTGAAAACACCTGAGTATTGCAGCCACCCATAGAGCTATCTCGAGTGAGATTGTGTAGTACACTTTGTGTGTTGTGTTTCCTTTTGGTCTACCAGAGGGGTCAATATTTTTAAAGGGATTTTGTTGGGAGTTTATCAATTCTGAACCAGGTTCAATCTATGATAGTAAGGTAGGATCATAATAACCCATAAAGAATCCTAAGTAGTAAAGTAGAGACATAAAAGACCAACAAAGGGTAAAAGCCAACAACTTTTCTGTAGGATGTAGATCAATGTAGGGCTACCTGTATATGTTTCCTTTCCTTTCTTCCATTATTGTTTATTGATCATTGGTTCTCCCTCTTTAATTTCACTGACATATATAAAAAAACATTCAAAATTTGATTTCTTCATTTACTTGTCATGTTCACCATAATGTTCAACAATGTCCTTATGATGATATAGCTTCTGTTGACGGTTTCTCTTTCTCTATTATGTTGTCCCTTTCACTGATTTTACTTTTTATGACTAATTGATTCCACTTATTCCAATTGTAGATTTTTTATGCATATGATCCTTGTTTCTTGTACCTGCTAAGCATATCACGAATCCATCTATGTCCATATGTCACAAACTGTTCATAACCCTACTACTCAACTCTCCACAATGCTAACCCATCTATCACTATACCACTCTGAAGACTCCTCTTGAATATACTACAATTGATCATCACATGTTCCTATTCATTAGATTGAATCAAAATATGTCCATTGATCTAATCTATCTGTTCATCAAACTTTGTATGTCTAGAAAAACTTGTACTGAAGATATCTCTGCCTAAATACGATCATAAACTTATGCCTGTGTAACTACCAACTGACACGTGTGTGGGAATACTTATTTCTCAGTTGACCAATATGTCATTATGTACTTGTGCTCTCTAACTGCTCTAAATCTGTCTCTGCAACCACTACCCAAAGGATGGTTCTCTGATTTTTCTCATCTATTGCATGGAATTCCCCTATTCAATATGCATCATCTCTTCAGAGTAATATTCCTCTTCATTTTTAGACTCGTCATCTCTCTAAACTCTGACTTCTTTCTTTCAGCCTATGGATTGATCTTGCACTATGATTCTTGAAAGTACAATGTCTTGAACATGTTCTTTATTCACCTGCTCTTATTTTCTTTCTTGTGCTACTGCAAATCCTGCAATCTCTAGGACCTGGTCTGTATTCACCTGTTCTTTTTTTTCCTTCCTATATCTGACATATTTTTTTTCCCTGTAGATTTGTATTCATATCATACTATTTCCAATCCTACGAGTATGACTTATAGGTGTCATTAATTAATCTGATCTTTCTTTGCTTGTTCTTTTTTTCTTTTCCAAACCTTCTTATATTTGATATTATCAAAGAAGTATCCATCATGCTTCTACAATGACGAGCAATGTGTCCATAGTTATGGAACTTGTAACATTCAATGTCATGTGGAGCCACATAAACTTTTCTTGTTTGAAGATATCTTTCATAAGCTCTGCAATCTGCAACCTTATGTCCAAAGATAGTACAATAAAAACAATGACCAGAAAAGAAATTTACATACCTGAAATGGATGATCTTATTTGTGGTGTAGTCCTTCTGAATTCCTTCCTTGGTTGATCATGATATTCTCTTTTGTGGATCCCTTCATTATGGTTTAATCTTCTTTTCTGCATGAACGTGGTAGGTCTTTTTGAATATGTATCTATATTATTCTTATTCTATTCTTGTTGACCATGATTCCTTCCTTTGAGTACATCACATAACTCTTAGTATTTTCTTCATTTTTCTTTTTTGGCACCCCAGAATGCTTCTCTTCATTCTCTACTGTTGATGTGGATGTTTC
This sequence comes from Picea mariana, assembly GCA_032191745.1. Lineage (NCBI taxonomy): Eukaryota > Viridiplantae > Streptophyta > Pinopsida > Pinales > Pinaceae > Picea > Picea mariana. The sequence goes on from JASDQU010350378.1 coordinate 10,484, forward strand.
TATCTTTCCAAATTCCTTGTTGAGATTGACGATTTTACTTCTTAATGTGACAACTTCTTCTTCAATCTTCTCAACCTCTTCTTATTTCTTTCATCATCCGACTCTTCATGAATTCTTCTATCCTCTTTGCTTCCTCAAGTTGGATCTTCAATGTAATTATTTCTTCTTCAAGTCTTCTCTCTTCTTGACCAAACTCTACCTCAAGCTGGTTTAAATCATTAGTTCTTTCTTTGAGATGATCTATCAATATATTCTCTCTTTTTTTCTACTTCTTCCTTTTGTTCTGCTATTTTTGCTTCCAAACACTACTTTTGATCTTCTAGACTTTCTTCAACCTTTCTAGCTTCTTCTATTGAGCTCTTAAGTTCTTGATGACTTGTTGGGATTGTTCGAAACTTTGAACACTTTCCTTTTTCTTCATCAATTCTATATTGAGTGACTTAAATTCTTCTCTTTCTTTCTTTAGTTCATCTAAAGCACTAATCAATTCTTCCTTTTCAATAATAGTATTGTCTTCTATTTCATCATTTTCAATTTTCAAGGGATTTCAATTTCAAGATGTTTGTTCTTTTCACAGTTAAAGCAAAAGAACTCACCTATGTTGGATTCTATCACTTCACACTCTTCTTCTTCTTAATATGTTTGACATGATGAGAATATTTCTTCTTTTTTTGTACATGTATCTTATTTAGAAAAATATGACTCTGTGATGGAAGAAAAATAGATATCAGTAGCTTATCCCAAAGTTGTTTAGTTGATGAACAGTTTCCAACCTTTTCTATTACCGGATTAGGTAATCCTTCACAGATGAGATCTATAGCTATTTTTTTATCCTTTTTCAACTCCTTCTTGGTTGCAGTCTTTGATTTCTTTGTAGCATTGTATCCTTTCATAACTGATTGCCAAATATCATATCCCCGTGCCTTTAAAAATACCTTCATCTTGCAACTCCACAATTCATACTTCAGACCCTTTTGACCATTAAACATTGGTGTTCTATTCATACTATACTCCATGATCTATCTTCCAATGGTTAAACTGTTTCTTCGAAGGAACCTTCACTGATACCAATTATTAGAATACTAAGAGGGTAGGGTGAATCGGTATGAGCAATTTATACCACTTTTAACCACAATATCTATTATTTCACTTTAACAACAATGTTCAACAATATATCATCAATGTGTCATCTATGAAGCATCATATATATATATATATATATATATATATATATATATATATATGCATCACATCAAGAACACAATACACCAATATTTACATGGAAACCCAAATGGGAGAAAACCACAAAATGATTTCTTATATATATATCAAGAATTCATTCATAGGAATCACCAACTACAAAATTCTCTAATTTCAATTGGAAGGAGGATCCAACCCCCTACTCTCAAGATCCAACTTGAAGGAAGCTACAACTCCCTGAATTATTTGGCTCCAACTAGAAGGAAGCTACAAACCCCTGAGTTCTTCGACTCCAACCAGAAGGTGGCTCCAATCACCTAGTTCTCAGGATCCAACATGAAGGAAGCTCCAACTCCCTGGTTCTCCAGCACCAACCGGAAGTAGGCTACAACCCCCTTTCCTTTCCTTGTCCTTCCACCCTGAAATATAAGTGTAGACCAAATGTCATGGAATCTGCCACTATCATTGTCACTACCACTGTCACACCAACCTATAACTTGTCACTGTATCCAACCTGTCACTATATATAACCTA
>JASDQU010350381.1:0-12217 GCA_032191745.1 Picea mariana
CACGGCCGGTTTGGTCGCCTAAGACTGGCTAAGGCACTATGTGTCTTGATAAGAGATTGACGAATGATCTCTTGGATATCACCACCTGTAGGATTAGGGGTTGCTGGCTCAACTGTGATCTGTGGATCTTCGGTTGAAGTAGTTGCTATTTGAGGGGGGATATTATCTTGTGAATGGCTTCTAGTCACTATAGGTGTGTGATTAGGTGGAGGAGGAGTCTTGCGACCGCCTCGTGCCATTAATTAAGTTTAGGTCCTCCTTCTAGCGCCATTTGTTGATGGGCGAAATTGTCCGTCCGTCAATTGAGAGAGTGGAACCGGTCCGGGGTTGTCTAAATAGCCCAAGCCGTTTGGAATGAACCACCCTGATGGGTTTAACGGCTCCGTTGGCCGCTCTAAGGTCTCCTAATAAAACCAAAGAGGAAACTAACCTAAACTAAGTAATCTATCTAAAACTAATAAAACAAACTAAACTAACTAAAACTAACTAACTAAAACAAAAATAAAAGAAACTAAGCTAACTAACAATACTAATCTAATACACTAATCCAATTAAAACAAACTACTATATAAACTAAAACTAAATACAAATTACACTAACTATTCTACTAATTACTATTACACTAACTTCTATTAATCAGTTGTCTAATTACTAGTTATATTACTTATTCACAAATATACAATATAAACAATTGGCAGATTTATATAAAACCTGTAAAAATCGAATGCTTTCTGTCTTAAGACAACCAGATATGTTTTTGATTTTAATATTTTATGAAAAAGAAAAAAACTACTGAAATTAAACGATCTAATATATTTACTGAAATTAAACGATCTAATATAAATCTATCTAGACTTATATCTAAACTACTTAATGAAAACAACAAAGAAAAGATTAACTGACCTGGAAGTGCTCCTAGTTTATCCTGTGTATGATAACTTTGAAGCTATTTGGCGGAAGTAAACTCGCACCAGTTAGTCCAAAAGCTTCTCGTAAACGATCGGCTGCACTGCTCTTTAAGTTGTTAACAGGACAAACAAGACATAAAAGTCATAACAATTTTATGATTAATAAATCCCTGCAATAAGGGAAACCTGTTATGCAAGAAACTTATATTTTATAATTCAACTTATGAAGAAGATAAACCTGTCATTCATAAAATGAACTAAACAATTGTTATGTCTTTTATATGCTTGGAAGAAACCAGATATGGATAACAGTGATTAAAATTATATCATTTGCACATGATTAAGATATCTAAAGTAGTCATTAAACATATACAAATTGATATACACAACATGAAACAAAATATTGATATATTGAGAAGCTAAAGCCGTGACAAAACACCAAATTCTGCTTCAGTCTATATTAAAGCTCCATCTCCTTGTTCTCCCACGAATGAGGATGAACATTATTACAAAAATCATCAGTTTATATAAGTTTCTCACAAGGTAAAACTTCCTTGTGGATAATATCAAATTGTTTTACATAATATGGGAGATATCCCAAAATCAACTAAACTAAGCAACTAAAATGCAAGTGAAATCTTTGAAATATCCCCTAACTGCTCATAAACTCAACTGCAATTCGAATTTACCTGCAATAGAACACAAATATCAAATTAGAAAGATATTTCAGTAACAAAATAATAAAAATTTGATCCTACAGACTTAGCTACAGAATCATCTGATTCTGTAGCTAGTCTAAAATAACATATAGGACCAGATAGCAATCAAATGAAATCTTTTCAAAAGAATCAAATCCAATTTAATTTTCTTTTAATAAATATTCAAAACGAATTACTATAATTCCAATGAGTTTATCATTCAAAGTTAACCAAATCGAAAAGTGATTCAAAACAGGATAAGAATGCTCTGTTTTTTAGTCGCCATAAATATGGTCAAACCATAAAATGACTGTTTCGTATCAAATTAAATCAATGGTGAATCATATCGTATAAGATATGATCTAATTCAACACAACCACAATCGATACAATCATAATTGAACATAATCAAAATTGATTTGTTACGGCTGTAACAATGTGCATAAGATTCATGTTGTTTCAATCAAATACCAATATGGAAAAACTGTTACGATTATTGCCAAATAAACATTCATCAAACTTTGCCATAGATTTCAATCGTTGAGCGTTTACACAATCAACAGACAAGATCACATCGTGATCGTAACCATCAACAACAGTGATAAGCATAAACTGGGCAACAATCAAATATAGAAACAAATCGTAATCCTGGGCATAATCACTTTCGTTCCCAAATCAAATTTAAACAATATATTTGTTGCAATATGAACCGAGATGATAATACGGTCAGACAGTGCAAATCGATTAATTGGATATAACAGTTATGACTCATATCTATTTGCAATTTGATTATGCCTTAACAGAATAGTATTCGATTTGGTCAAAAGACATGGAATATAAAATCATAACAGTTAACCATTATTGCCAACCATATCGTATAAAACATAACCAATTCAAATCGAGACATTGACCGTGTACAAAATCGAAATACCGGAAACGACCTGTGTTTGGTAAAGATATCAACATAGTATTCAATTGAAGCCAAATTAAAACAATCAAATCTATCGCACGATCAATCGAATCAAAGCCAAATCCAATCAAAACTAAAACGATAACGAAATTTGATTTATCAAAACAGAATTATATACAATAATGCATGCTTATGTGTCAAAGCAAATCCACGGTGTAAACAGAGCTTATGAGTTTATCGTATAAACAAGTGATAGTCATACCAGTGAGGTTGCTCGATCTATGCCAATTTTGAATTGACGACCGTTGTAGCCAACTCCACGTTCTTAAACAAAATCGAACCTGTTGTTCGCTGTTTCTTGTCAGTGGATTGCATCTTAGCCTTCTGACTGGTGAGCCTTGCAACTTGATCCTCCAGAGCATGAATTCTAGACTGCAGCATTGGCACATCGAGGTAATACCTTTCCAACCATGAGCCACACTGATCACATGGTGGAGCAACTAGTTTGGCTAGAGCAGGAGGGGGTTTCGACGAGTCACCAGGGGTTTCATAAGGCATTTTGATGCCTGGAAAATTAGGATCATTTTGCAAGCAAGGCGGTAGGTTTTCGACAAATTCGTATGAGGGTTTGTCACACATACCTTCTGAGTAAGGATACTCACTTGCTAGGTAACGTTCAACCTCTGAGTCAGAATCTTCACTCACCATGATAGGGTCAGGGTTGACAGGAATTTTCGGTTTGTTTCTTGCCATGCGAGAGATTAACCGAGCATTTTTCTTGCCTTTAGAATTGGCAGTAGGTTTGGCTTTAGGCCTCTTAGCCACGGGTTTAGCAGTTTCCACACGTTGGGTCACAGAATTGGGTAGGTCAATAGGTGAGTTGGGTAGGGGTGTAGGTAGCAGAGCACTGTAAGGCACAGGGGGTACCAACTTGCTCTCGCTCACCACAGATTTGTCAACCTGTGGTGGGCTTGAGTCCTCAAAATTATTGCGAATAAGAAAATCATTCCAATAGTCTTGGTGCAACCCTAAATGACATACAACAATCATTTTAATCAACCCAAAGTGAAACAGGCTGCTGTCGGCCTGGTTTCGTTTGTACCTTTTAGACATTTTAAACAGACTCCTATGCAAGTAGTAAGGTATATTAAGCTCATAGCCCATGAAAACCATCAGTATACGAAGGTGGTATAAGAAAATGAACCCATACTTGCCCTCGCAGGTGATAAATTATTTGGTTATCATCAACAGGTCGTGCCAGCGTTGCTTGAGCATACCCGCGGGCAAACCTTTGTCACAGGAGGTCACCCTTCGTGACTGGAAGAGCAATGTCCACGGGACATCTTCCACTTTGCAATTTTTTGACCATTTCTGTCCAGTAGCAGGTAGACCTGTAGCCAAACTGAGAAATTTCTCATCAATTTCCAATTGCACATCCCCAACCTTGGTTCGACAGCCATCAAAGGTTAATGCAAATTGCCGAGCCACACTAGGGTTATAGCCATAAAAATTTCATATGAACGGGAGCCATCCGAATTCAAGGTCACTGTAAGCACCGTCAAACATCAACAATGCCTGGCTACCATTGGGTTCAGCCCTTACAATCGGAGCCATGGTGCGGGTGCATGGTAGGGTTTGGATTGAACACAACAATACATAGGAGTAGAAATCGATAGGGCTAACAGCTGCAAGCGCTCAAAGGGGAGGCAAATCAATATGCGGGTGCGAAGGTGGTGGGTTAGTTCACCGCCTTGCAAAACATTAATGGTAGAGTACAACACTGTTCCATCAATCATAACATAAACCAAAATATTCGGCCAACCCAAGATTTAAACGATGAATTATAATATACCAATGTGCCAATCTATGGTTTGAAACCATGAATGTTCAACGTAAAATCAAACCCATAAATTAAACATGCGGCAAGTAATAATTGAAACCATAAAATCAAAACCCAAATATTTAACCAATGCGCCACTTCATAACTTCAAACCATTGCCATTCAACATGAAATCGAAACTCATATGTTACCCATGCGCTTGTTGCATAATATATAATCAAAGTTTATAAAACATTGTGTCAAGTGATTTCATAAAATTGATAAGCCAAGAGCTTATAATGGTAAGGATCACATCATATAAAAACAAGATTAACCATGACTCCTATATAATCAAGTATAATTCATAGATTAACATGCTCAATGCCTCATCAATTAAATAAAAAATCAAGTTGCGCAATCAAAGTAAAAGTAGGTAAATGGACATAGTTTGAAAAATCACTCCAGCCACTTAATAACAAACCAAAGATAAGTGCCTTTCAGAATATCAATAAAAGACTATGACAGTCCAAATAACGATGGAGGAGTTTTCACGCTTTCAATCGTGAAAATTGAATCGAAACCAATTTGCAAGTGTCGCATGAAATGAAAACATCGTCTATTTGCAAAATGCGACGATAACTTGACGTTCAGAAGACAATAGGTGTAGGCAGCTTATAAGGCAATGGAAAAAATTGAATTGGCTGCCAACAGGTAGTTAGGGTCATCATTAAGACATGGCAGGAGGTTAGTCACATAGTCATAGGGATTGACTGAACAAAGGCCGTGTGAGTATGGATACTCCTCGGTCAAAAACTGTTCGATTTCGGAATCAGAATATTCACTCAACAGAATTGGCTGTTGGTCTGTGTTTTCTTTTGGTTTGTTACGAGCACACCTTGAAACCCAGCGCACAGCCTTTTTACTTTTGTAATTGATATCGTTGTTACCCTTACCCTTTTTCGTTGCAGACCTTTTAACAGGATTACCGCCATCTTTTAGGCATGAATCAGGCTTGGTGTCAGTTCGGGTAGGTCGAGGGTTCAAGAGAGGGAAAAACCATAGGAGGAGGAATGATAGGCCCGACAAGGGTTTCTGTAACAACAGTTTTTTCAACTTGTCCAATTTTAGGCCTGGCAAAACCATTTCTCAACAAGAAAGCGTCCCAACAATCGCCATTCACCTTCAACTGATAAATCACAATAATTTTAATTAAACAGTGGTGGAAGAGGCTGGAGTCGACTTTCTCCCTCTTGAAACGTTTAGCCATTTTATATAAACTCCGAAGGAGGAAATGTGGCATACTGAAGGGAAAATCTATGAAACTCATGAGCAACCATAGGTGGTATAGGAATACTAGGCCGTATCTACCCTCGCATGTAACAAACTGCTTGATAATAGCCAACAAATCATGCCACCTAGACTTAAGAGTTGTAACTGGCATACCTTTATCGCAACTGTTGATTTTCCTTGAGGTAAACAACAGTGGCCATGGTACTTCGTCAACCTTCAAATTTTTAAACCATCTTTGCCCCTCGACTGGCAGACCAGTGGTTGAGCTGAGAAAATCCTCGTTTACTTCGAGCTGGACATCCCCAATTTTGGCTCTGCACCCATCGAATGTAAGTGCAAATTGCTGAGCGTCCATCAGGTTGAAACCCTCTAACTTCTCAACAAAAACCAACCAACCATTCCTCTCTAGGTCCTCTCGGGCGTTATCAAACAACTACAAAGTTTGGACACCACTGGGTTCGATTCACACTAGAGGAGCCATAGCTAGTAGCACAAAATCAACGGGGTAATCGGCGAGAGGTTTGATAGGGTAGACACAACACCATTTTTCCCGCAGCTTCCCCAAAACAAGCAAAGGAAACCCAAAATGCAAGACAGAGCGTTAATGCTTATGCGTGCGAGGGTGGTAGAGTAAATTGGGACCATGCAAAAATATCATGTCGGGTTGTACAATCGACGACACATTGGTAAAATGTTGCATTCAAATCACAATAGTGCATATCAAAAAGAATTTTAAACAACATGTCAAATGAACCATGATTTGACCCAAAAATTAATGTATTCAATCCAACCATTGTGTCAAAGCTTTTGTAAATCAACACCATATTAATAATAATCAAAAGCATAGATATTGGGTGTTTTGATAATGTGTGACCAGTGGTGTGTTTGAATTCAAAGAGTGATGACCACATAAACAAATGGGTTCATAATAATCCAAAAGATCATTTTAATGCAATCAACATGAATTCCAACTGTGGTTTTCATGCTTGCAGTCGTGAAAATGAAAACAAAAAGCAGGTATGCGAAAGTGAAAGATAATGGTGTCGTTTTTTTTTTAAATTGCGACGAGTATTGAGGGTTCAAAACCCTTGTGTAGGCAGCTTGTAAGGAAAAGATAGGAATTAATATGGCTGCCAACAATGGCGACACACTGGTAGAAGTAGTTATCTCTGCCAAACAAACAAGTCCAGATCAGGATAATGAGAAAAAATCCAACTCGAAAACAACCAGAAAACTGTTTGAACATCATTGTCAATCATAAAAAATTCCAGCTTGTTATTTTAAAAGATGAAGACTGATAACAATCTTAACAAAAGCGAGTCACGATATTAAGGATAAAATATCTGATACTATTGATAGAGCCATTGCTGCCAGCAGGTGTCCATAGCCTCGACAGGGTTGCCAATTAACCCACTCCAATATCTGTATCCTGCCAAGAAGTTCCAGATCAGAACGAAGGACATTTAAGGTCAAAAATTTTCATATACCCGACATTGCTTCGCTGCCAGCGGGCCTGTTCAGTACCCCGACGAAGTTATCTTGGCGTCATGCATGCATTTACCTGCTACCAGCAGACCTGTTCAGTATCCCGATGGGTTTACAAGCACTTCCCACTGCTCTTTAATGATTTATTTGGTTTTTAAAGATATATAATTGAGCGGGGTGACGCTGAAAATTATGATATTTTGGACATATTTTAATAAATTACAGAGCTTGGGAAATTTTTTTAAACTATCCTTCATTAATATCTAGAGACAGTTTGTTAATAAACCGACCTTCGAAGGCAGGGAGACATATTCTGAGTTGTTCTGTTAATGAACAGGGACAACGTAAGAAGAAATGGATGATCATGAAAAGCTTCAATTATAGATTGAAATCAACAAACGTCTTTTAGGCAACAAGCTTTTTTCAACATGGCTGTAAACTATATCATAATTGATGTTTAAACAAACTTTCAGTAGTCATTTCAGAGGAAATTTTTTTCTGTTCTCTTAATCTGAACAGTTCATGATGCAGGTATATGTATTTCAAAAGTAAAAACTGATAAGCATAAGGGAGAAATCAAAACCAAAACATCAAAGAAAAATGAAAAGCAAACAATGGAAAAAGTATTTACACAGTGCACACATGGTAGTCATCAAGCGAAATACCTTTTTAGAGCTTGGCCATTCACTGGATAGGTGTTTGGCTGTCCCTCTAGACTCTGTAATCTGAAAGAGCTGGGACCCAATTTCTCAGCAATCAAAAACAGTCCTAGCCATAAGTTCTGAAACTTCGTATGCTGTCCTTTTCCCTCATGTGGTTTGTCCCATTTTAGGACAAGGTCACCTACTTCAAAGTTTCTGTCAGAGGAATAGTTGGAATCAAACCATCTTTTAACCACAAGTTGATGCTGATCCAACTTCCGTTTTGCTTGAGCCCTTACTTCTTCTAGTTTTAATAATGCGTTAATTCGATTCTCCAAAGGGGGGCAATCTTCTTCCTGTATTTTCTATGATAGCTGCAGTGAGGGAAGAAGAATATGTGGTGGCAGAATTAATTCTTTGCCATAGATGAGAAAGAAGGGAGAGTTACCCACAACAGTTTTTGGGGTTACTCTATCAGCCCAGATTACGTTTAACAGTGCATTATGCCAATTTTTGTGATTTTCAGATACCGTTCTCTTGATGATTTTAATCAGATTCTTATTAGTTGATTTTGCCAATCCATTGCCTTGAGGGTAATAGCTGGCAAAATATTTTAATTTAATTCATTTTTCTAGAGCGAACTCACTCATATCAAGAGACAAAAAATAGGAAGCGTTATCGAATACTAAACAGTCAGGGATACCAAAACGAGTAATAATATTTGAATTCAAAAAGGCAATTACCTGACTAGTATTTACATCTTTTAATGGGGAAGCTTCAGACCACCTAGTGAAGTAATCCGTGGCTGTAATGATGAACTTATGCTACTGTGAGGATGGCGGATTGATTGGGCCAATAATATCAAGACCCCACTGCTGAAAAGGGGAGTCTACTAAAACAGGCTGCAAAGGGAAGGCTGGTTTCTGTATTCGTCTGGATGCTTTTTGACAAATAAAACACTTGCGACACAAGGCATGAGAATCTTTAAAAAGTGCAAGCCAGTAATAGCCTGCTCTTAATACTTTATGGGCAATGGTATCTCCATCAAAATTCCCACCAGCTTCTCCTGCGTGCAATTCTAATAAGACCTTTTCTGCTTCATCTTTCTCAAGACAACACATTAATACTCCATCAAAATTTTGACGAAATAGAATACCATTAATCAATTGAAAGGAGACAGATTTCAATCTTAATGCTCTTCTTTTAGTGGGATCTAGGTGACGGGGGGCTGACCCATGCTCAAGACAGAATTTTATATCATCATACCAGGGGCTAACAGGGTTTTGTGCACAACAGATTAAATTTTGGTTGTGTTGTCCTGGGTTTGACACATCGTTATCTTCTTGCTGTCCTGCCGCTGAGTCAGCAACTAACTTGCATAGCCCTTGGCCTCTCACTATTTGTGCCAGGGTGATTTCTATGTCGTACTCTTGTAAGGAGGTGACCTAGTTCACCCTCTTTTTGCCTAGTTCTTTCTATACTAACATATTTCTGATGGCTGGGTAAGGGACAATAATTTTCATCCTAGATTTCAAAAGATAAGATCGGAAGTTCTTTACTGCTTTAAAAACAACATAGGCTTGCTGATCTACCACTGGGTAATTGAGTTCTGCGCCTTTGAAAGATGAGCTCATAAAGGCGATTGGGACTTCATTATTTTCAGCGTTCTTTTGAGTTAGGACAATAGTGTAGGAGCCGTCAGAAGCAAATGTGTAGAGAGTGAAATCTTGCGAAAAGTTGGGGCTCATCAGAGAAGGAGCGTCTATTATGGAATTTTTTATTGAATTAAAAGCTTGGTTTTCTAAGGGTCCCCAATGATATTGTACGTCCTTTTTTATTAAGTTCTGTAAAGGTCTCACCATTTCCAAAAAGCTGGGGACGAATCTCCTGACAAAGTTTATTTGGCTTAAGAAAGACTGCATAGACTTTTTTGAAGAGGGAGGGGGGAGTTTTGAGATGACTTAAGTCCTTTCATGGTCGATAATCATCCCTTCACTTGATACAATAAATCCTAAGAGCTTACCTTGTTCTACTATGAAGATAGATTTTTTAGGATTCAAGGAAATGCCGTACTTACGACATCGCTGTAGAATGGATCTCAAATGAGCTAGATGATCAGCTTTGTTTTTTGAGAATATGGTAATGTCATCTAGGTAAAATACGATGGATTGATTGATTAAGCCTCAGAAAGTGATGTCCATCGCTCTCTGGAAAGTGGCACCAACATTAATGAGTCCAAAGGACATTTTCCTATAAGCGTAGGTGCCCCATGGAGTGTGGAAGGTAGTCTTAAGTTGGTCCGGGGGAGACATCAGGACTTGGTTATACCCTGAAAAACCATCCAATAAGGATAATCTTTCAGAACCAGACACCTGTTGAAGGATCTGTTCCATGGGTGGGATAGGGTAGTTGTCTTTATCAGACGCTCGATTAAGGTTTCGAAAATCGACGCATAGTTGGATTTCACCACTCTTCTTCCGGACAGGGACAAGATTAGAGACCCATTACATGTGCCTAACTGGGAAGATTATCTTAGCATTCAAAAGTTTATTTAATTCTTTTTTGACAGTCGGTTCGAGTTTTGGGTGCATTTTTCTTAACTTTTGTTGGAACGACAAGGTTTGGGGTTTCATAGGAATGACGTGTTGTATGATGTTAGGATCAAAGGTTTTTAGGTCATCATACATCCAAGCAAAAACATCTTTGAATTCCTTAAAAAATTTAATAAACAACGCTTTCTCTTGTTCAGAACACCCCACCCCTAAATTTATGCACTGTGGATTGTCATTAGTTCCCAAGTTTACTTTTTCATATGATAAAGATGAACTATTTGTTTTACAGTTGACTGATTGTTTGAATTTGTCTTGAAGATCATAAAATTTTTCTAATCTAACTACAGATCTAGGGATAGAATTTACCATGTCCGATGAAGATTCAGGAGATCTCGGATCTGGTATTACCGTAAAGTCACGAAGATTCTCGTCATGAGTGCATTCGTTGATCACTGTGCCTTGGAAAGTTTCTTCCATATGCAGGAAACTAATAATTTGTTGATCATCGTCGAAGACTCTCCAATTCATGATGTTGTCGGGGACGGATGGCTTGAACAATAGTTTGACGAAGAATGCATTCGGGGACAAGCCTTCTGCAGGAAAGAGTTTCTAAGCTACATTAGCTAACAAGTCAACTTCCAAATTATTCAATCTAGGAATAGAATTTATATTGAAAGCGGAAAACTTGTTCATCAAATTCCATACCTCAGATTGGTAGCTTTTAAGATGCGGAGATAAACAGTGGATAGAATTTTTTACCTATCTAACCATGATTTCTGAATCGCCAAAGACAGTCAAATTTTGAATGTTCATATCTAATGCTTTCCCGAGGCCTTGCAACAAAGCCTCATATTTTGCTGTGTTGTTTGTACATTCAAACTCTAATTTGCATGCAATCAGGGTTTTGTTACCTGCTGGATCAATAATCATGCAGCCTGCACCAGCTCCTTCTTTGGATTTTGACCCGTCAAAGTAGAGAGACCATATTTGATTCTTTTAGGGTGCATGAGACCATTGGGTAGAAACTGCCGGCTGCATATATGCCACAATTTCGGACTGCTGCTCCGAGTTAGCGATAGTTGAAGTCTCGTCCATGAAATTGCCGAGAAAGGTATCCATCCCTTGTATTTCGGGTGAATCAACAGAAGGTGTAAATGGTTCATTGGGATCATTTAAATCTGTCACTGTGAACTTTAGGTAACGTTCACGATTTACCTTGATTTTTTTGGGCTTTCCATTCTCAAGCAGCCACAAGTGAGACCAATCTGTCGTGAAATAGCTGTGTAGCTATTCTGACCAGTCTCTGCTTAAAAACAAACCATAAACTTCTGGAATATCTACAACAATAATATCGATTACTTGATGAACTTTGGGGTTAGACGATAACCTTATAGGCACATTCCTTAATTCGCCTATAACTTTAACACTAATTCGATCAAGTTGGATAATTTTTAAGGTGGATGGTTCAACTTCAACATTAATCTTCTGACATACTGTTGGTTGTGGAGCCTGATTATCTTCCTGATTCAGAGGTCCTTGCTTTCAGCCGTGTTTATACCCCATGAACTATTCACACCCCAGAAGTATGTACACTCTTCCACGTGGGGGAGTGCAGAGGGGGGGTACCCCCTCTGCGGGGTCTGGGGGGTCCATCCCCCCAGCTGGGGGGTCTGGGGGCAAGCAGGCCCCCAGCGGGGGTTCGGGGGCGAAGTCCTCGAAGCAAAATTGCCTTATAAAAGTATATTGTAATTTCATTGTAAATCTGGACTGTTCATTATAAGGTCACAGATCTAACGATAGAGATTATGTTAGGGTTTTTTCCCTAGAAGGCAACCCTTTTTTATGAGGGAAATGTATTGCGGCTCTGTACGAGGGTGAATATTGTATTCTGAGAGAGGAGACTATGAGAGAAAGA
>JASDQU010350389.1:0-12244 GCA_032191745.1 Picea mariana
CTGGCTTCTTGCTAGTGAGCCCATACACTTGGGGGTTTTGAGGGTTTTGACTTAACAAACCCTAGAGATCATCTCGGCGGTGAAAGATTCCACCCAACTTGGTCCAAACTTGGTCACGAAGGTGAAAGATTCCTCCCTCACCATTCTACATCAGATCTACTGAGTCATAGGTGGATTCTACATCAGTTACAGGTTCAAAGATAACTAGGGCACAACTTCAAGGGGTTTCCAGTAGGAGGGCACACCACCTTGTGGAGATCAGTTCGATCTGAAGTAAGGAAGAGGATTTTGGGCAAAGTAACATCTGGGTTTTCTTTGTATGATCTGGGGAATCACTTTTAATCTATTTAGGAGGAGGTTTTCCTGACAGATTATTTTCTAGACATTGGCATGAATTGGGGAAGAGAGGGGCACACTGCAGACAGAGGTTCTCATCATTTGGTGGCCCAGATTCTCATAGTTCATCTTGAGGCTTCACTAGTGGGGTTTCCTTGCCCCGATCTATCATCTCATTGAGTTTTGTAGTAGTTGGAGGCCTCTATAGGTGAGGCCAAAATATTGGAGCTTCAGTGAGCTAGGCAGGCATAAACTAGTTGAGGGTTTGCTCATTTGGAGGGCCATAACTTCACCATTTAGTTTGATACTTTTCCAACAGGGTTCTAGTGGGGATTTTTGATTCATTTGGAGCATAGGAAGAGGAGGTCCAAAATCTAGGGTGTCTACAGCCACCAAGACAGTGCGCAACTCAACCAGTTTGAGGGTTTGGCACTCCATTGGGCTAGGGTTCTAGCTTATCAGTCTTATCTTGAATCTATTGGCCTTTGGAGGCTTGGATATCTCTTTAGAGTGCCTTTGGAAGGATATTATCATCAACATTGATTATTATTGTAACAACTATCATTCCATTTTGGTTATTATTATGGTTTTCTTCCAGATCTGTAGATCTCTGGTTATAGGATCTATCTACTATCTAAATAAAGGTCATATTTGACATTATTGGCTCCATACAGGTGTTCCTTATTGTATCTTGTCTGTGTTTATGTTATATGCTTCATATCTATCACTTCATTGCTATAATCTTCATAATATAAATCCTAATGTGCAACTATGTGAGAAAACCTACAAACATATAACCAAACAACAGATAGACAGTGAACAATTAGTGTTTCCAGCAAAAAAATTGGCTTGGGAACATTACAATGGTATCGGAGCTTAGACTTCTGCCAGCCTGAGGGGTCTTCCATAAGGGGAGATGAATATTTTGGATTTTGATAAAGGGATTGTCGATTGTGAGAGGGAATATCAAACCCTCAATGAGATTCTTAGGAAGCTAATAACATTCCATCAGTTTGTATCCTTTAAAAATCCTAGTTGGAACAAAGATGAGGTTACACATTGGGTCATAGTAGTAGAAGAAAATAAATCTAGAGAAACTAGATGGAAGGAAGAATGGATTATTCCTACACCCATTAAGAGTAGAAAACTTTGCTACAGTTGCAAAGTGCCTTGGGAACCAGATCAAAGATGTAGGGGTAAAGGTAAGATGCACATTATTGAGGTGCACTATGACAATGAGGATGAGGAGATGCATGGGGATGCAACCATAGATTCATATTTAAAGTAGTTTGAGGAGGCTAGTGACTCTTGGGTACTTGTGGAGGCTAGTGACTCTTGCACACATGGGGATGATAATGACCCTTGTGCATTGGAGGGACATTTGGATGGATAGAATGATAGAACATGTGCTTAAGAAGTCATATCACATAGTGTTAATGAACTTACACTTCAACAGAGTGGTGACACTAGTGAATATTCACACATGTTCACACCTAGACATGATGAGCTTTCTATGGTGAATGTGACACAGTTGGCACCTTCTTAGACACCTATGATGGCCATGCCACATGAGGATATCAATGGCATTATTGATATGTTGTTGGAGCCCTACATGAGGATTTCACACCAGTGACAGGTGGACCTGCATGAGAGACATGACTTGCAGTTAGTGGATCTTACACATACCTATCAGTATGAGGACAGTGAGTCACCCATTTTAGAGACTCCATTGTTTGATAAGGTTGTGGAGACTGATAGTTTTATATGACACTTACTTCTAGGTCCAGTCTATAGTGATGAGGATCCACTCCTTATTGGTCGAGATGACCATAGCATGTGTTTGGACACATATGTATGGGATTCAGGTGCAGATGATAGTAGCAGGGTGAGTGGACAGGAGGATACAACTGCCCATACATGATACAATGTGATTTAGATGGGGTAGCAGTTGATGATGGTGTGCAGTGGCATACAAGAGGACCCAATAGCATAGTGGACAGTGGGAAGTTCAGTGCCTTATATTTTGCAAAGATTGTTATTGGGGATTACAGGGTTAACACTAGCAGTGAGGGGAATGAGGTAGCACCTTAGTAGGACTGTCATCAGGAGTCTCGATACTTGGTAGGAAAATTGAGATTCAATGAGGACATGATCATGGAAGGCACTATGCGCAAGGATGACACACGCACATTGGTGGAATATTGTTGTTGGAGGGCATCAATGGCACATGATAGTTCAAATGGGGGATTTTCCATGGATGACTTTCATACTTTCAAGGAGAGAGTGACTATGATGAGGGTCGACTACCAATAATTGTTGATAGATAAAGACTACCTATTGGAGGTTGGCAAGATGTATCACAGGGCCCTAAGGGAGCAGGAGTTGGAAGTGGGACAACTCACTCATGAGTTGGGGATCACACAAGGATTCTTGAAAGGAACACAGAAAACCCTTCAAGAATCAGAGTCCAGATTGGAGGAGCTCCTTGAGGAGACTGGTCAGAGATACACCATATTTGTCTCGACAAAGATTCAACTGTGTTCCTCAGTTACATTGTTGGAGGATGTTCGGGTGTCACAGGGGCCACCATTCATGGGTAGTTCTAAGACATTCAGTCATACACATACACATGAGGATTCCAAAGCCAGGGGTAGTCATGAGGACACTTTCATTTGTGTTCCAGGATTGGTTGATATCCACACAGAGGATGATCCAACAATACACCTCAGACATATGATGATGAGAGAGATGTACAATGGTATTCAGGAGGATGCAATGGATTGTAGGGAGGAGACACACTCAGTGGAGCATGGAGATTCCTCTCCTTTGCAACAACACATAGTTCTAGGAGATCACCTTCACAGTAGAAAAAACTATTTAAGCGATGATGGAGGGAGAGTGATTGACCAAAAATTTGTGGAGTTATCTACTAGTGTACCCAATGGTTGGATTTTAGACAAGTATTCACCATGGGTGCCAATGGATGAGATTTTGGTCTAGTCCTGGGGATTGACCAAAGCATAAGATACTTTCCAGCCCTACAGTTGGTTACAGATGTTTATGCTATCTTTTCCCGATGCTTTTTTCATGGACAACAACATAGGGGGAGATATACAGTGGCAGGGGACATGGAGATTTGATAGGCTGAGACCACCTAACAAGAGAGTCTTTATGGCACACGACAACATAGGAATGGACCATTAGAGACAAACAATTGAGACCTTGGGAGTGATGGTGAGAATCTTAGGCCATGAGATAGAAAACATCTCAGAGGGAGACATAGATCCAGATTCTCAGGGGGATGAGGATGGAGGGCTTCTGATAGTTATCAATATGACACATGAGTAGTTAGGGGAGATTGGGAGTGATGAACTTCCAATTTTTCCATGGGATCCAGGAGTCCATTTGGTTAGTAAGTTGTTTCATCTTATAATGGCCTAGGTTGCGCCAGAAAGCAACATACTTCACTCTTGGATGGTTTTGAGAGGATATGTAGGGGATTTTCCTATGAGGCAAGACAGATTCTCCCTATTGATGCTCATGATCGAGTATGGAGATGGTTGGGTAGATGTTGTTTCCACCAAGATACCTTTACAAATTCAACTTCTTGACAGGAGGTCCAATTTTCATAGATATTTCATCATGAGGACCTAGGAGTGGGGTATCCAATATGTATACCGTGAGAGGATAGTCACGATCAGAGTAGTGTAGTGTCAACATGGTGATATTGGGAAGAGACTAGCATGGGACCTAGGGATTGCAAGGCTGATAATTTCATTGAATGATGGAGGCAAGTGGATTCTTGCAGGGGGAAGTCACTTTGACATTCCCGTGAGCTTTAGTATTGATGGGAGCACGTCAATGGAGGGTGATTCATTGAGATCTTGTAGTACCTCACTATGGGAGCAACATGTGCAGTTGGTGGAGACCGTGTTGGTATTGGTATGGACTTGGAGGATAGACTCATTCTGGGTTGAGGCCATGTGTCATTTGCAGGAGACTAATGATGTTGATATGTTACAGGATTATGCTTCATAGGGTATTGTAGTTCACGTCTTGATATGTGATCTAGGGGGTAGAGTCCATGATAGTTCAGCTTTGGATGGAGCCTACTTTGTGTCCCACAGGTGGACATGGGACCCTGGTATTATGTGTGGATTGATTTAGTTATTTCTTGAGGACAAGCAATATTCTAGCGAGGACTATTGTCCCCACTTTTGGACATCATTATATTACAGAGTGTTATGCTGACCAGAGTAGCCAGACGGGGGTGATAGCGAGTACATGAGCTATTGAGCAGTTTTATTGGGCCCGAATTGTATCGTCCATCTTATTTCATCATCATGATCCATTCCACACAACTTGAATTTAGTTTCATTGCATTCCGATGATTTCTATAATTTTGAGTTATTTTGGGCTATATGTTAATTAAATTCACTAAGGACGTCATGTTGGGAATAATACTAGGAGGAAAATCTTAGTGTAATAGCTCATCGAAATCGGGAGGAATAACACTATAGGATAAGATGATGAGAAGTGACTTTCAATGTCCAGAGAAGCCATAAGGAGGGATAAACCACTTTCTAGAGGTAAAATGATTAATTAATTAATTAAAGTGATTTAATTAATTAATTAATAATTAAATAAAGTAAAAGTCACTTGGAGACAAAAGGTGAGTAGGGAGGATAAAAAAGAGATAGGGGCCTTTATTCTCTCATTATGTTGTTTATCAGCTGATATCTGGCTTCTTGCTACTGATCCCATACACTTGGGGATTTTGAGGGTTTTGACTTAACAAACCCTAGAGATCAACTTGGTGGTGAAAGATCCCACCCAACCTGGTCCAAGCTTGGTCACAGAGGTGAAATATTCCTCCCTCACCATTCAAAATTATATCTACTAAGTCGTAGGTGGATTCTACATCAGTTACAGGTTTTGAGAGAACTAAGGTGCAACTTCAGGGGGTTTCCATTAGGAGGGCACACCACCTTGTGGAGATCAATTCGATATGAAGTAAGGGGGAGGATTTTGGGCAAAGGAACATTTGGGTTTTCTTTGTATGGTATGGGGCATCACTTTTAGTTTATTCAGGAGGAGGTTTTTCCAGCATATTATTTCTTAGACATTGCCATGAATTAGGGAAGAGAGGGGCGCACTGCAAAAGGAGGTTCTCATCATTTGGTGGCCTAGATCTTCATAGTTCATCTTGAGACTACACCAATGGGGCTGCATTGCCTCAATGTACCATATCAGTGATTTTTGTAGCAGTTGGAGGCCTCTAGAGGTGAGGCCAAAATATTGGAGCTTCAGTCAACTAGGGGGGCGCAAACCGGTTGAGGGTTTGCTCATTTGGAGGGCCAGAAATCCACCATTCAGTTTGAGACTTTTCCAAGAGGGTTCTAGTGGGACGATCTACATTCTGAGGGAGTTTTTATTCATTTGGAGCACAGGAAGAGGAGGGATGAAATATAGGGTGTCTATAGCCACCAGGACAGTGTGCAACTCAACCAGTTTGAGGGTTTGACACTGTATTGGGCCAGGGTTCCAGCTTATCAGTCTTTTCTTGCAGTTATTGGCCTTTGGAGGCTTGGATCTTCTCTTCAGAGTGCCTTTGGAAGGCTATTATCGTCATCATTGATTATTGTTGTAGCAAATATCATTCCATTTTGGTTATTATTGTGGTTTTCTTCCAGATCTGCAAATCTCTAGTTACATGATCTATCTACTATCTAAATAAAGGCCAGATCTAACATTATTGGCTCTATATTGTTGTTCCTTATTGTATCTTGTCTTTGTTTATGGTATATGCTTCAGATCTATCACTTCATTGCTATAATATTACGAATATAAATCCTAATGCGCAACTCTATGAGTAAACCTACAAACATATAACCAAACAACAAACAAGCAGTGAATAGTTAGTGTTTCCAGCAAAAAAAATGGCTTTTGAAAATTACAATGATAATGCTATATTGATCATAAAGATGAATAACACTTGCTTACTATGGTTAAAAGGATTAAAAATATATATCACTAATTCACCCCCCTCTCAGTAATCCAACAATTGCACAACAATAACTCTTGTCTGTTCCTTTTTTGTTTCCATCCCAAGGCTTAGGGTGTTCATGTTTTCTACAAACAAGGGTTTTCCCTGTGCTATAACTCTCTAATATATATGCGGGGTTGAACAATAGTACTCGACCCAATATATCAGGGCACCAACTAAGGAGGCTAGATCATACCCTTTGCCGTACTACCTGATTACCCAAGTATTGGAGAGTATCTTCCCAAGTGTTATTCTCAGTGGCACTATAACAGTCAGTCATCTGATCGATTGATCAATGGAGAGTTTCAAGATACCTACGCCAGTCTGTATACAGGTGTTGTCTGATGCACTACCACTCGAAGGGGCACCAATAAGGGTTACAAGGATGGCCAACAATGTGCACTTAAGTACCTTTTGTATTTCCTATGTATATGATTCCCCAACCGTGGATTTATGCACTGAATGACAAATCTCTATAGTTTAAAGACATCGGGATATGTGTTGGCCCTCGACCAAGTTTTGAGGAAACCTTTGTCAGATTTAGCCCACTTTTGGACTTCGACACATTGTTTGAAGAAGGAGCGCCTAGGTAGAGCTGAGATAGTGGATCTCACCGATTTAGAGGGTTAAGTGGACCCAGTAAAGGGCCCTTTAGGGTTTTTGTAATGTGTTTTAGGGGATGTCGACCCATGGGATTTTCCCATGCTTAGGCCTTATTGTAAGGGTTTGTAAGATATAAATAAACAAGACTGCATTATAAAAGTAGCTAGCAAGCGAAGTGAATCTAGTTCTGTGTGAACATAGTTTCTTTGTGAAAAGGAATGTATGTATGTGGTTATGATTTTGTAGAGGGTGCAAGTGATATGATATAGGGTTTTGGCTATGTGCATTTGACCTAGATTTGGAAGGAGGATTTGGTGCTCTGTGCACAGATATCCTGTCTGGTGTGAAGCTTGACTCTATGGATTAGTGCACAGGAGTGAATGAATGTAAGATTCAAGCACATAATAAAGAGGCGATGTAGTTCGTGGACATAGCCCCACACTGGGGTGAACCACATATATCTGGTGTCTCATGGTTTGATTTTTGCAATGTTATCTCTGTTGTGTTTTTCTTAATGCTTAGATTAGATGTGTAATGAATATGTATGTGTTTCTTAAATGTGTGGACTATGTTAAATGCTAGATCTGATCCACAATGCTAAGTGTTAAGTGTTTAAGGTGCATAATCTTTCGTTATGACTGCACTAGATCTATCTTAGTTTATGTTCTTCGATGTTAATAAGGTAAATAAACTAATTCATGTCACTTCCTAAGCATTAATAGAGCATTTTGTGAAGTGTTAGTATCACAGATCTGTGTCCCAGCTTGGTTACAGACACATAGGTCCTGTAACCCCCCCTTCTTCTACCTCAGGTGAGACTTCACCTACTTCACAAGTGTTTCTGAAAGGGTCAGTAGTCGAGGTTTTGTTGGTATGATGTTAAGCATTGAACCCTAGGTCTGCCGCTGTGTCAACAAATGGTTTCGTTGTAGAGCGGGCCATGGTCAAAGAAGTGGTGAGTAAAGCATGTCACTTTGTGTCAAGCTTGGCACATGAGGAGCAAGAGCCAGTCGAAGCTCAAATAGTGAAGCTCGCTGAGATCAACCAACAACTTCAAGCCAGGATAACAGAATTGGAGACCCAAACAGTATCGAGCACACCGTAGGAGGTGCGTGACTAGAGGGAGGAGACCGCTAAGAACACAGTAGTAAGAATAAGAGCCCTTGCCTCAGAATGTAAACAACTAAGTGATAAGAGCGCCTAGACATACAAACGCCTCGCCAAGGATCCAGAGCTGAGGAAACTAGAAGCACATTTACATGAGGCACAACAACAATTGTCGTTGCAGGCACAAATGAAGTTACTCACCGCAGTAGAAAGAATGAAGAGATCCTAGGAGCAGCGCACAGTACAACAATATATCACTGCCCTCCAAGGTAAGGTAATGGAAGTCACGCAGAAGCTACAACATGTGCAAGATGAAACTTGCAAGGTGGTTGAAGAGATTGATGGACAAGGCTCACAATTAGATCAAGTCGTTGCAGCAGTAGAACAATGCCTGGAAGGGCTTGTTATAGAGAAGATGATCCAGGAGCTCGTTGAGCAGGAGGCTCAGGAGAAGCAACAAGTCGAGGCAGCTTGAGTTAAGATCAAGGCCTTCGAAGCAACATTGTCCGGACCTGAGTGACTTGGGACGAGTCACATGTGAGTACTGGGGGCTTAAAGCTTGGTTATGACTTATTGTAAGGTTTTGTAAGATATAAATAAAGAAGACTGTATTGTAAAAGTAGCTAGCAATCCAAGTGAATCTAGTTATGTGTGAACAAAGTTTCTTTGTGCAAATGAATGTATGTATGTGGTTATGATTCTGTAGAGGGTGCAAGTGCTATGATATAGGGTTTTGGCTATGTGCATTTAAGCTAACTTTGGAAGGAGGATCTAGTGCTCAGTGCACAGATCTCCTGTCTGGTGCGAAGATTGACTCTGTGGCTTAGTGCATAGGAGCGAATTCATGTAAGATTCAAGCACATAATAAAGAGGTGAAGTAGTTGGTGGACATAGCCCCACACTGGGGTGAACCACATATATTTGGTGTCTCATGGTTTGCTTTGTGCATTGTTATCTCTGTTGTGTTTTTCTTAGTGCTTAGATTAGATGTGTAATGAATATGTATGTGTTACTTAAATGTGTAGCTTATATTAAATGCTAGATCTGATCCACAATGCTAAGTGCTAAGTGTTTAGGGTGCATAATATTTCGTTATTACCATGCTAGATCTATCTTAGATTATGTTCTGTGATGTTAATAAGGTAAATAAACTAATGCATGTCACTTCCTAAGCGTTAAAAAAACATTCTGTGAAGTGTTAGTATCACAGACTTGTGTCCCAGCTTAGTTACAGACACCTACGTCCTGTAACCCCCCCTGCTTCTACCTCAGGTGAGACTTCACCTGCTTCGCAGGTGTTGCCGAAAGGGCCAGTAGTCGGGGTTTTTTTGGTGCGTTGTTAAGCGTTGAACCCTGGGTCTTCCCCTATGCCAACAATACGTCTCTACCCAGAAATTTTTTAACCCACAACTCCTACCAATGAAAGAGATCTGATACCACTTGTAAGATACCGAGTGTAATATAATATGCAAAAACAAGAATATTCAACGGATATCAATGGAACAATCGAAATATTGAGTAGAGCAACACAAAAAATTATACCTTTATTCAAAGAAAACAATGTTCAGTTGCCGCTTCGAGGGGGAAACCTACAACAGAGTAGAGCTCTATTACAATAATTCTCTAGAGAAGCTTTCTCATATCTCCTGCTCTTATTTATACTAATTCTATCTTCTAAAGAACATTCTAGAGGAAGATCCTTCTAGAAGCGAAAGCTTCTATTAAATCTTCTTACATTGACTTGTTCACATTTATTTAATAAACCTTATTAACTAATGACAATCTTTATTACATGAAAAATATGTATCATGCTAACTAATAACCAACTAAAAGAGATTAAGGTTAGACCCTAACAAAACCACTCACTATATGCAAAGCACAAAGCACAAAAAGATCAAACCTGACCAATACTAAAAAAAAAAAAGAGTGTTCATGTTAAAATGTTAGAAGCACATGGTCCTAAAGTGGATTCTAATTGATTAAACAACTTTTTGGAATAAGACACCCAATAATGCCCTTCTAGGTTAAAACATGACATAAGTGGAGCTCATGTAGTTAAAGTGATCAACACATGAGACCGAGGAAAATATTAAAAAAACCTTCGTAATTGTTAAAAGGTAATCAAATGAAACTCTAAAACTAAATTAAGAACCAAAATTATCTATCTAAACCATTAAAAGGACACGTAAGAGAAGAGATTTAATACTTATGACTTTACAATAAAAATGCATGAATTCTTATGATGACTTTATAATAAAGTTGCTTGGATTCACTTCAATACTTATGACTTCAAAATAAAGATGCATGAATTCTTATGATGACTTCACAATAAACATGCATGAATTATTATGATGGTCATAAGGTGGACATATGTCTAACATGTAAAATTTTATATAGTAGAATCTATATACTACTATTAAAAAAAGGAAAATTGCATGCTCAATTAAATGAAGAGATGCATTGGACACATTGATTATGAACATTAACACCAACTCATTTAAACTTATGTTTGGTATGTTTACGATATGTTTACGTATAAGTTGTAAAGCTTAATAATGCATATTTCTATTTACAAATTTGCACAAATTGATAGATTATATATATATAGAAATTTAAAATATAAACCCTTATAAAATATGTAAATTTATAATTTAATAAAAAAATTGAATTCATAATATAAGTAATAAAAAATAAATTATTATTTTTACATTAATATATATTTATTTTAATTTAATACATTTTTTAAGTAGTAATATGTTGTTAATATATATTTATTTTAATTTAATACATTTTTTAAGTAGTAATATGTTGTTGTTTTTTTTCTTTTAAAGGTGGTAATATTTATTACAATTTAGTTGTGAATTTATATTGAAGATAACTATTACTAGCTATTTTGGGTGAATGCATGTCACTTGAAATGATTACCTAATGGTCCTTAAGGAGGAAGGGGGTTCTTAAGAACTCTACTTGGACCACATCAACCCCTAACATGATTGGATTTTTTGGATGTCTCCTCCCTACTACCGTGAATTTCTAATCTTGACCACCTTACAAAACTAAACTAACCCTCAAAATCTAATCAGACTAATTAAATTTTACATTGTTAAAACTACCTTAATCATGTACTTAGAAGCATTTAACCTTAATCCAGTAAGTAAAATCAAACATTACCCTCAGTTATAATTTACCATTGTACCCAATATAAAAGAAATGAAAATTTATTCTCAATACTCTTTTTTTTTATTTTTTTTATTTTTACACATTTTTGTCACTACTTTGCATTAATTTCCCTAGTTTTAAGTATGGATTTAGGTGGGAAGACATCTTATAGATTTGTTGCGTGCGTGTGTACCGGGATGTTTATTAATAAAAGGATATACTTTTCCTTATTCTACCCTCTCGGGATCCTCCGAGATATCACTATGTTAGTAAATATGATATGGTTTCCTTATTCTAGCCTCTCGGTATCTCAAATTACTGAGGAGATTTTTCTGATTTGGTTTGCTATCGATTGAAACGAAGTCATGGACTCAGAAGAAAATGTAAGGAGATTACGTAGATAATAATATTCTTTCATTTTGGCTTTTTGTAATTGATTTGATTCGGGAACGCGTCCATTTTTAACAGTTCCCCCGAATGCGGGGTAATAGAATTTAATTTATAGCGCAAAAGAATGTTTTCCGGAGCTGTTTGGCCAGAAACTTACTATTTTTTTAAGCTGGGGATTCGCAGAATTTTTGTGAAATTTAAGGTGAGGATACCATGGTGAAACCAGAGTAAAAACTAGGGATTTACAAACCACTGGAAGCAATTCTGCTTCAGCAAATTATGGGTCAACTCTGCCGATAGGCGAAATATGGGGAGGAGATGGAGGGTTTGGTTTTCCTTTAAAATTCCCTAAAAGCTGAAGGGCATTTCAAATAAAATAAAATCCAATCGGAAAAGCTCAATCCAGTTCCAGAGATTCTTTTCATTTTATGGCGACATTGGCTCCTGGTAGTCTTTTGAAGTTCCTCGTTACAGGCCAGGATGGTTTGGTGTTGTTACAAGTCATAGACATACTTCCAGTAGATCTCGACCTCAAAGAACTCTGGCCAAAGCAAGGCTTTAGAATTAAGCTCTCAGATGGACGGCATTCAACTTATGTTTCTC
>JASDQU010350390.1:2134-12157 GCA_032191745.1 Picea mariana
TTGTAGAGCCCCAAGATCTACTACGAGATCTCCAATAGTGGCGTGCCTAATGGACCCTCTCCTCTACTCTCCATATAGTTATGTTTCTCCATATCTAGGAATTTGACTATGTCATCCACGTCATGATCGAAGTATTCCATGGTGTCTACTCCTCCCACCATATCGATGTCTTCCTTTACTCCTTCTATGATTTTTGGCATTACTATTTCTAATTCCTCCTGTGTGCATGATATTCCTTGCGCACTGCTCTTACCTCCTGCCTTCTTATTCCCTTGCAGGGACGACTCCCCAACCTATGATATGCCCTGGTTCTCTGTTTCATGCTCTTATTCTAGATCTAGGACCTGTTGCATTAAATCCATGGCATGTTCACCCTATTGTGCCCCTTTTCCCCTCGACACGTTGGATTTTGTCCTCTCTACATCCTCCTCATGCTACCCAACCTCTTGTGCTGGTTTCTTTCATCCTCAACATCTATGGTGTGTGGCTCATATTTTGGTGTATGTATCTCATCCACATCCACGAGTGTGGGCATGTCTTGTTTCCATGTTTGTGTCACCCAAGCACTACTTCTCGTGTTTCTCCCGGCCCTTCTCGGTGATCCAATGAATGGTGGAGATATCCTATTCAGATTCATACTGTTGATCTCTAATTTTGCACTTTCTATCATGAATTATCACTCTTTTTCACTTAAGCTTCGCTCTTTGTTCTTCTCCTTAGAGAAAAAGCACAAATGACCACATTTCCCCCTCTTTTCTAATTTATAATGGGACGGTGTACTGACAGCTGTTTCACACTGACAGTTGTCACTTTTTCACTTTTTCCTATGCACTCCACTTTTGTGTCTGTCAACTATTTTCCAGCACGCAGTGTCTTAAACACTAGTTTTTTTATGGTGCATTGTTAATGCTAACGCTATTACATAAAAAAATTCCCTCTACTGTTCTTTTGTCTTTATGTCTTTTTTTTATATTTCCTCTTTTTATGGATTTTTGTCTTTCTCTTCTAACATCTACTATATACAATATGTACAATCATACCTTATCTCTTTGTTTTTACCTCAAGTTGTTAGGTCAATTGTCTTGATATAGCTTCAATCAACTTCCATTCACGAGTCCTCTGAGATTCTCTCATGCAAGATATTTTAGTTGCAAAACACCTGCATTTTCAATGGCCTCTACCTAATAAGTCCCTAACCAATGCATTTTGAATTTCCTTGGGTCTCGTAGATATCTGTTGTCATAGAGGAGAACTAGATCTCCTACCTTATATATTTTCTTCTTTATGTTCCTATCATGCCAAGATTTGTCCTTTTCTTTCTGTACTTCCTGGTGAAATCCTACTAAAATTATGTCTTCTTCCAGCTGCATCAGTTGATCCAATCTTTCATGTGCAACACCTTCTTCTGTCACATTGGTGATTGTTGCAATGCACATACTAGCTACTAAAAAATCCACTGGAACCACTACTTCCTGTCCATACACTAGTCTGAATGGTGTATGTCATGTAATCTTCTTGCATGTAGTCCTGTAAGCCCATAATACTATTGATGCCTTCAAATCCCAATTGTCCCTATTCACATTGAAAATCTTTATCAATGCATTCTCTAGAATATTATTAAAATATTCTACTGTACCATGTAGAATTTTGGGGATGGTAAGGTGTTCTCTTATGATGATATATATTGAATTCTTCTGTGATAGCTCTGATTGTACTGTTAATAATATGGGTTCCTTGATCACTCAACAAAATTCTAGGACATCCAAATATGGTCACCACGTTCTCAAAGAGAAACCATGATGCAGTTTATGTGTTGCAGTCCTTCACTGGGGTTGCTTCTACCCATTTAGTTAAGTATTTTGTTTCAATAATGATGTACCTAGCTCCTGATCTCCTTGTTGGTGGATTGATGTGTCTAATGAAATCCACAACCCATTTATCAAGCACTTGTAAGGTTACTTATGGCATAAGTGGCATTTCATCCCTTTTGGATAACTTTCCCACCCTCTGACAGACATCATAGGTCTAACAGTATTCCTTTGTGTCCTTGTGTATTGTAGGCCACCATAATCTTGCATGCAACACCTTATTTGTTCTAGGATTTCCTGCATAGTTCCCTCCAACTATTCCTTCATGTGCTTCTACTAGCAACATGGAGCATCCATGCTCCACCAAACATCTTCTCAGAATTCCATATGCACCTAATTTGTATAAATGACTTGTAATGAGTTGATAGTTTGCAACGCACACTACCAACTATTTTTTCTGCATGACAGTAAATTCCCTGGGAGCCATTCCTGTGCTAAAAAATCCAACAATGTCAACAAAATAATCATCAACAATATGAATAGAAAATAAGTTGACATCAATAAAATTCTCCTCCAAGTTCTTTGGCTCCTCTCCATTATTAGTTCTTGATAGATTATCTAGTCCTGCATTCATCTTCCCTTGTTTTACTATAATTTCAAAATCATATTCCCGAAACAATAACAGTCATCTACATATCCTTGGTTTACCAACTTCAACTAGAAGGAGGATACAATCTCATTTGTAGTCTCCAACCTTCCCTAGCACCACCCAACCTCCCTTTTTATGATAAGTATTTCAATATTCAAATATTCATAGTCTTCTTTGGATTCTACTGCATATCTTCATTTACTTTCTTGTCCTCTGACTCTGTTATTTATATCCATATTTCAAGCACATAGACACACCCTCTTTCAACAAGAATTTATGTTTATATAATCTTCCAATGGTCATGTACAATTCAACAGTTGCACATCTTAAATATATGAAAGCATCTCTTCATTATAAGTATGTGCCTTTTCAATATAAGATATTAATCATATTGTTTTAATTAATACAATGTCAATGAACCATTGTGCCTTTTATATCGTTTAGTCACAGTTTCAATTGGGTCAATAGATTTTGACCATCATGATTTAATTCACTTTTTACCCTACCATAGATAAATACCACCATGGTTTGCAAATACCATGTGCTCTTACACTTTTTCCCATTTTCTTTAACTCTTCTTTCACTTTTACCTTTTTATTTAATCCAATTTCACTTTTACCTTTTTCTTTATTCCACTTTAATATTTACTCCTCTTTTAGGTAAACTCCACTTCCACCTAAATTTTTAACTTTTGTTATTTATTAAAGTCATATTTATATTTAGTCACCTTCATTCCCACTTTTGCGTAAAAATTTTTTCCACTTAAATTTTCCTCTTTTGTATTTATTAAAGTGATACCAAGGTCACATTTATATTTAATCACTTACTAACGTTTGGCATATATTTGATTACTTACAAACCTTTGAAATTAATGAAAATTTATTCAACAATTGACTTCCTGAGTGGATCTAACCATTGGTGGTTGTTGGAAATTGTTTGAGTTTCAAGGGTCATCCAACTTTGGCCTAGAAAAAATGATTACCAAAACTTGCTACGAAATATCGACTACTGTCTTGATCTGATAGACTCGAGGGTTCTCGATACTACATCAACAAATTTCCCTTTGACTACACTACAAAATTATATTGCACAAGAAAGTATTCAAGAGGGCGACTCACCATTATTTGTTATGTTCATCAGGATCCTGTCTCAACAGAATATATAGTCACCAAGATAACTCGACTCGACCAATGTAGTAATTGAAATTGTCTCATTATTTTCTTTTCATTATTTCATTCTTTCAAAGCACTTGACTAGGTGATCCCCTGTATTCTTGTAGCTTTTACCATAGTTCCATGTGATACTCCACTATGATAATTCTTGTCTTCATGTTGACATCAATTCCAACATGATATTTCCATCAGTTGGGAACAAATGTATGGGTAGGATAACCAAGTCCCAAGATCTTCTAGAGGCCTGCAAACAACTAGATCAGTAATACTCTTGAGGACCTCGAATGGATTCAAGATTCACAAAGCACCGAGACCAAATGAACCAGTAAAACTCAAGAAAAACTCCCAATATATGTTCTTTCCACTATGATTGGTCAAGCTTTGGAGGGGTAATCTACACTTCTCTTCTGCAAGGGACCTCATGTTTATCCCCTATGTTAGAGGGGGTTCTAGGCTATTCTTATGTTATAGTTGGATTTTATCACTCTTTAGTGTTCTACAATCTTGTTTAGTATTCTTGGACAATTTACTTACTTTTCCTACTCCAAAGACCATAGCTCTAAATTGTTGTTGGTGTGTTATAGACAAAAGTGTATAGTTAATTTTATTAAAGCATTGGTTGATTTCTATAGCCATTTTTACTCAGAAAGGTCCACATGGATGAAACTAATGATGCATGAGACTCGACTCCAATAGAATGAAAAAAGAATGAAATGAAATCATTTCTTTTAGATGAATTCTATCTACGAGAAGGAGAAGAGTTTTTTTCTTCTTAATATGAATAGCCACTCAATATCATGCAACTTTTCAATTTTCCTCTTTAAATGGAAAGAATAACGATGCCAAACAAGAAAATAAATGTTTCCGAAAAACAAATACAAACCCTTTTCTACCATATACCAAAACACTTTAACTATGGAACATCACCCAAGGAAAAAATTCAAGCACAAATGCATTTAACACAAAACCCAATATTTCAAAGGTAATTTAATATTTTTTTTCAAATATCTTGAAAAAGGAATTGCACTCAAAGATGAGATGCAAGTCTTCATTTTGTTTAAACAATGAAAGAAAATATAAAGGAACACCCAAAATATTTTTAAAAACAAAAATAATCTCTTCACAAAGGTACCATAAACACTTTAAGACTAAGGGAATGAGATTAGATGACCTAAACCATACCCACAAAACAAAACTAATTTTAATGAACTGAACAAAATGTCACACGAGACAAAATTTCAAAATTACTTTGAAACAATGTTGCAACAATAACTATTGGGACAGATTTGAGAGAGATCTGGACAGGTGGAAGAAAGGACAGGCACAAATGTGAGCCTTGTTTTGAAGGATATCCCTTGAAAAATTGTCTTTCAGATCCTGGTTGGTCCATGTTAATGACCACACAGAGACCACATAGCTTTGGTAGCTCCATACAAAGGGTTAGAGGGAGACCACAGTGTTCTAGTCACTCCCTACATGGTTCTGGTTGCTCCCTACAATGCAAATTTCATGCTAGTCGCCCCTAAAGTGGAGAAACAAGCGACCAAAAGGGGTTGGTCGCTCCCTAAAATGGATTAGCCAGAGATCACAAATTTTTGGTCACTCTATGGGTAGGTATCACTCACAATCGTGACTATACAATTGAAAAAACAATAGATACGAAGTGGATCTATTAGATCTAAGGGTGAGAATTTGCAAATGGCCTTGGAAAAGACTTATTGATAGATCAAGAAAAAAAATTGGGGCTTAAAATAAGCAAGAATATTGGAAAGACAAATCAAAGAAACAAAGGAATAAAAACTAAATAAACAGTAGTGGGATCCCCAGTGGATTTGCCAATCTGTTGTAGGATATTTTTTCCCTCTGGGAGTTACCTCCGTGAGGCTCTCCCCAAACCTAATACATAATAAAGATACAAACTATGTACCTTCCTAAATATAAATAATACGCAGACATGATATATAAGTGAATGGAACAAAGGGCTTACCCGATCACCTAATGATTGTCCCTGCACTCTCCTTTTTTATTTTCCTTGTCGAAGATGTCCTTCGCTCTTGTCAATGTGGATCTACACACATGAATATACAAGAAAAATCCTTTCAAAAGATAAAATATGTCATGTGAATATTTATTATAGATATAATTACATAACATAAACATTTGAATTATGATAATCATATACAATCAAATACGAGGGAAAGTCAAATGCATGTTCTATTGATCAAATGAAAACAATTTACAACTTACAGTTTGATAGCCTGATGAAGCTATAACTAGATTTATTGCCAAAACTCCATGATTAATATTCCACAACACACTTTGTTTCTCTTTTCCTCTCTTTTTCCCATGAGATACCTCCATTATTTATAGGATAGTAGAGATAATATCAAAGGGTAGTTTGCATAATACCTCCATGCCCGAGATGAAAATATTCTCTAGGTCAAACCACAAAGAATCGAGGGTTCAATATTATCTCATGAAACCAATCCTAAAAAATGGAGTAATATACTCGTTCGTGCCCTGCATTCTTGCAGGGAGAGACAGATCGTGCCCCGCAAGAGGACAATGAGAGACCAACATTTTATGGTCACCGACAATAAATGGAAAACCAACAACCATGAAAAAAAGTGTTGCAAACTCAAGGGAAAATTGGTATGGTTTAGTGTTTCAGACTGTTGACCCATGGATGATGCCCATCAGGTGGAAAATAATTGTATAACACTCATAATTTTGATAACACATATAAAATAAATACTACAAAATCATCTTCAAGGGATTCGGGGACAGATGAAGAAGGATCAACCAAAATAAATATATTGGAAGAACTTGATGAATAAGAAGACTCGGAGTTAGCATAATAAATCATACCAAGAAAGAGGGGCCATGCTGTGATTGTAGAAGTAACAACATCAGATAAGCTCAAGAGTCTAGGGTGTGAAAGTGAAACATAATCGGGGATTATTGATCAAGAAAAGAAGATAGACCAGGTTCATCAGTTCATGGAAATCATAAAAATAGGTGCAAACATTAGAAATAATATGAATCGTAAAGTTTATGACCATGATGCATATCAAACTAGAATGATCTCAATTGTGGACTATTAGAAAGGAATATTAAATATAGCATTTATGGAGCCAAAGGAGAAGAATAAAGTGACAAACATTTCCATTTTTTTTAATGTATTCCATCTATTGGATAAATTTGACTTGCATAGACAAACTGCATAAATGACAAACATGGATTCCATGATAGATAATTTTGGAATGAAGGAGCTTCAATCCATAAATGATAAACTTAGGATTCAATTAAAAAATGAAAAATTGGCTACTAGAACCAAGAAGATAAGAGTGGAGGAGTTTGAACAATGGATAATAGAACTAGGAGCTAATCCAAAAGATGAAGCATAGGTACAACTACTAATAAAAACCAAGGACCCAGAGATCGAGGCATTGAATAAAAGGCTCAACATCCTAGGAATTGATCATGTACAAACTCCAAAACTATAGGTAGTCTAGACAAAAAAGGAACAAATTTTGAAGAAAATGATTCATATGGAAGAACAAATTGATTTGTATGTCAAAACAATTGAAACTTTGAAGGGAGGATATCATTTATTACACTCAGTAAAATCATCTGATCTACCAGTAGGATTGTCAAAGGAATTGATAGATTTAAATATGAAAGGTGTTGAAATTGATAAATTGAAGAAAACCATTGTAACACAAAATGAAGAAATGAAGGACAAAGACAAAGTTGTTGGAGAATATCAATAGATGAAAACAAAGATGCAAACAAAAATGGACCAAATGAAGAATAAATTGTTTGGAAAGAAATATTTGATAGGGGTTAGACATATCATTTGGGATGAGATCATTAATGAAGTTAGTAAAATTTGGGATTATTTCAAGATTATTTATGATGAAGTCCTATTGATAGATTAAATTGATGATACTTTAAAGAAATCATTTCATGAATTAGGAACAAGACCTCAGATTGCTACCCATGTTATTAAGTTATTAAATTCTAAGTCCAATGAAGTACTTAAAATAAAAGGTGTGAATGATAGAACTACAATGGTGATGGAATATGAAAAGATATTTGAAAAACTAAATCTATTGCAGAAAGCTTAGAATAAATGCACCAGTGTGAAAAGAGACATCGACTTATTCACCGACAAATTCGAAAAGATAGTAAAAATAGGACTGGATTTAAATTCTAATCATTTGAAGAATATAGAAAAATTATGTTTATAGCCATATAAAATGAGTCATAATTTCAAGGTATGACTGACAGACTAAGAGGTCAAATTATTGTATATTTTCCTATGGATGACTTCCATCTCCTCTAGGAAATAAACTTTTTTATTTTTAAATCCTCCTACATATGAATAATATACCGACCTTGATATCTCCTGCATGCACATGAAATCATTTGGCTATCCATTAAGTGAAACTTGGAAACTTTTTCCCCAAATGATGACATGATGACACAACAAGATAGTTGAAGAAATTCACGAATTGTAACAGCTATCATTTGATCTTTCTATTTTAGAAAGTCAAAGATATTGTGTAGATCAAATGGCTAGAAAATAGGATCTGATAACGATATTTGATTATGACCCAAACTATATAAATGTATGTGAAAGAACTAAATGTAAAAGGAGATGTTTTTAGAGGCCTGACTATAGATCTTTAATAAAATTCTGCAAGTTTCAAAGATTCAAAATTCTATGTTTTCGTCTATGTGATTCTTTTCTTGATGTTATTTTCATGCTCCTAAATTCCTCTTGAATGTGTATACTTCCAGGACTGTGATAATTTTGTACAACAACTACCATCATTAATTGCAAAAGGTATCTTTAAAAGTTACAGATTTCTTCAATATATTGTGAGTATTAAGAAGACATGTTCTTAAATTTCATTTTTCCTTTTTCAATAGAAATGAAGTATTCTGTGTTGTTCAAATTTTATCTTGGTTTAGATACATATTCGATAATAATTTCTTGTATATTAAAGTTAAGTGATATTTATCAAATATATAGTACTTCACTATTCAATTTTTTTTCATTTATTCCTTTTTTCATCCTCTTAAAACATTTTATCGTCTGAAACATAGAACAAATTTCCTTCCAATCTTATTCTTTAAATATTTAAAGACTAATGATATAGGCCCAACAAAGCAAGAAAAATATTATGTTTTAGGATAGATCAACTTAAACAAAATTATTCAATCTTATGGATGCCTTGACATAGTTTCCTAGCCAAAAACATCTCAAGGGTTACAACATGAAGTTTTAAGAAGATTCCTAATGTGAATTACTTGTGTGGCGTTTGTATTAAATTGTGACTTAATTTTTATGATTGTAATGGTTCTTGTATCCATAATTCTTTATCTTACCTGATTCTATGAGCCCTTTCTTGATTATGATGTGCCCCTTGATATGGTCCTATGGAGGACCTTTTGATGCTTCTACATTGGATGTTGCACACTCTATGGAGATTGTTGGGGCCTTAACAATGAGTGTTGAATTACATGATGACTTGGCATGGATTTTGGCACCCTTCAACACATCCTAGACCTATGACATTACATTATTGAGCTAGGATGTTGCATATATAGTTTTTCATGCCACCTAAAACCCTTAATGACATCATGCATAGACATTGTGGCTTGGATTGATGATGTGGCATGTGATGATGACAATATACCTCTTTGGAAAGGTGGTGGATCTCTCCTTATTTATGACATTGTCACTTTCAAATAAATTGCATATCTAGAGGAAGACATCACCCTTGAGTATAATGGATATATGCTTGAGCCGACCTAGCACTTATGATGATGTGTTGACACCTTTTTTATGATGATGTATGTCCTTAATGAGGAGGAATGACTTTTGATTATTCTTTTCACATTTTCAAGAGAGACATGAATTTTGGAGGTTTTGTACCTCATTAGAGGTTGACATCACCCTTTGGGAGCTTCCTACACCCACATGTGTGACCTTTTAGGAGAATTTTTTCATGTTTTAGCATTATTTTGAAGGAGTTTTTGGGGGTCGGCCTAAGACCTATCCACCTTGTATCATGGATTGTTATGTTTTAGGGGCTTCTTAGAGAGATGGAGTTCTTGGTTTCCTCATACATATAGAGGGAGCACTACCTTTTGTAAATCACAACTCAACTTGTGGGGAATCAATACTACACGTGTGTTAAATCTTTCTCTTTCATTGTGGATGACTTATGCAGCTTCTCTTGGACATAATCTTGTGGATGTATCCTCAATTTTTTTTTAATGGATGATATCATGATTAGGGTTTCATGGAGATCATTTGTTTATCTAGTAAGTGATCTCTTTAAATATTTTTTTTTTTTATGTATTGAGTGTTAATGTGTTT
>JASDQU010350393.1:0-12217 GCA_032191745.1 Picea mariana
TTTCACTTGGTTGTTTGAAATTAATTAAGCAATTATAGTGACCAACAATAGGTTGGAAGGGATATAGCAAGAGAGAGTGAGGGGGAGATAGGGGTAAATGTAATATAAATAGGGTGAGAGAGTGGGGGGAGGGGAGAGGGAGATAGAGGGGATGAGAGGGGAGAGAGAGGGGGTGAGAGGGGAGAGAGAGAGAGGAAGAGAGTAATATGGAAAGGGAGAGAAATATATAGGTGGAGAGTAAGATGGAGAGAGAGAGAGTGATGCGGTAGACAGAGAGGGAGGGACATATGGATAGAGAGAGAGGGGGGAGACTAGGGGATATGGAGAGAGGAAAACAAGGAGAGAGGGAGAAATGGGAAAGGGGGGAAGAGATCAAGTGAACAAGAGAGATATAGAGAGATAAAGGGGTAAATAGAGAGAGGAGGGAGGGAGAGAGAGGGTGTCAGGGACCTAACCTCCTTAACCCTTTAGGTAGGTAGAATAATATAATTCCATGTAATAAAGGCCAATATTAATAAGGCCTATCAATAAGGAAGAATAATTCAAATGTAAGAAGACCTAATAGAAGCTTCCACTTCTAGAAGGATCTTCCTCTATATTGTTCTTTTGGATATATAGATTTAGTATAAATAGGAGTAGAGGCTATGAGAAATGTTTTCGTGGATATTATTGTAATAGAGCTCTTCTCTGCTAGAGGTTTTCCCCTCAAAGAGGCAAGTGAGCATTTCTATCATTAATCAAGTTTTTGTTTCTGGTGCTATTATGGTATTATTTTTGTATTGTTCTGGTTATATCATTGTTTTTATACCATTTCTAGATAAAATATTTCTATTCTGCATAGTATTTTATATCTGAAATACTACAAGTGGTATCAAAGCACTCTCCTGGGTAAAAAAATTTGGGTTAATTTTTTTTCAAGGTAGAGACGTATTCTGGTGTCTTAAAACTACAAATATTTGACATTCAACGCATAAATCCTTGGTCATGAAAGCATACACATAAGAACTACAAGTGGTTTTTAAGCGCACATCTATTGGCCACCCTTGTAACCCCTATTGGTACCCCTTTGAGTGGTATCACATTAGAAAACAAATGTATACAAATCAGCCTAGATATCCTAAATCCCTCCATAGATAAACCAATCAACCACTTGACTTCTATAGTTCCACCGAGAACATCACTCAGGAAGATACTTTCTAGTACCTGGGTAGTACGACTAAGGGCACGGTCTAGCCTCCTTAGTTGGTGCCCTAAGATATTGGGCCGAGTACTAATATTGAACCCCACACATATATTAGAGATCTATAGCAGAGGGCAAACCATTGTCTGTAGAAACCCTGAATACCCTACCTCTTGGGAAGGAAACAACAATAGAAAAGACAAGATCTATTGTCATGCAACTGTGCCTTCTTCATTATGGTTGCAAAATTACTATACATCTCTTCATGTTAAGCATTTGGGAATTTCATCACTGTAGTATTATTTAGGTTGGAGTATAACTTCGAAGGAGTTAAAAAAAAATATTATAGTGGTCTTGTCGGCACCCTTATTTGGGACCTGTTAGTGTCCTATAATTTGCTCAAGCGTCAAAATCGCGTATTTGACATATATTAGGATGTTGAAGAAAATGATGTTTGAAAGGGTAATGAAGTGGTCCTAGGGATTCTTATCATCATCTCAAGTGTCAAAATATCAATCAATGACCTTCAACCATCAATCAAATCCAAACAATAGAAGCAAATGTCAAAAGGAAACTCTCTCCACAAGTTCACTACGCAAGTTCGCCACAGAAGATCGTTGTGCAAGTTCTGGAAATCACTGTTTTTGTAGTCAGCTTCAAACCCGCTTTATGACCACATGGAAAGGAATATTTGAAACTAGAAAGAGGATTTTTTCAATAATGAGTCCATTCATAAAAATCCCTCTCATTTTATTCACAGGTTTCATGGTTTGGAATATTTGAATGGATCTTTACAACCTATTTTTCAGATTTAAATATTTAATGGTTTCCTGTTTTAGTCATTATATTTGGGCATGGATTCCGATGTGGTGGAAAGGAATATTTTAAAATTGAAAGAGGATTTTTTCAAAAAAAATCCCATTCACAAAAATCTCTCTTAGTTTCTTCATAGGTGTCATTTTTTGGAATATTCCAATGGATATTTATAGCCTATTTTTCAGATTTTAAACATTTAATGATTTCATGTTTTAGTCATTATCTTTTGGCATGGATCCTAAGACTCTAGAGAGGAATTTTGGAAAATGAAAGAAGTTTTAGTAAATAACAATCCCATTCACAAAAATTTCTCTTTGTTTTGTAACAATGATCATGATTCAATAGATGTGATGTTATGTTTGACCCTTTCCTAGAAGGTAGTTCTAAATGCGTTGCTATAATTTTGTAACCAGATCCAACTTTGGGAAGTAGTTGAGCCTTTCTTCGGGTGCCAGTGGGGCTTGGAGGATCAGAAATCCATTCATGAGGGAGGTAATGAAGGCAAGCCATTGGAAGAAGAAGAATTATTTCATTGGGTTGCTCCTCACCTTCACCTTGTAGCTTTGATCTCGGATATGAGGATGCAAATTACTTAGCCTGCCAACTAGTTTATAGCTGCTAGTGCCGTGAATAAAGAGCTAGGTTCGTGGAAGGAAGAAGCAGATAGGCCTATTTATGAATCAAGAGTGTGAGAGGCCTATTTAGTTTATTAGCCTATTTGTTGTTTAGTATAGAAGGAAGAGGCAGTTGTACGTCCATCAACCTCTTCAGCTTGGGGAAGATTATTATATATATATATATATATATTTATCATTTTGAATGTACAAAGAGTTGGAAGAAACATAGAGGATATTTATTTTGAACATTTTCTAATTTTACTGAAGTTTAATGAAATATTAGTGCATAAGTACAGTGCTATTCATACCAGAGATTCTTGTGGTGGTGATCTAAAGTGTGTGTTTCCATCTCATCTATGTATTTCCTTTGTTTGTTTCTCATTTCATCTGCAACCTTTATATGATTAAATTGGAAATCTAATGGTTTAGAATTCATCTGATATTGATGCTTTACATTCAAGCAATTTAAGTATTGTTATCTCTTCTTAACCCAATCAGATTTCATCTTAGTTGGTGCTTTGAATGTGTTTAATTTTTTTTTGTTTCTTCCACAATACAACAAAAATATTTAAACTGAAATATGATCACCTATCTAGCCTCTTCTTCCTTGATAGTTCTACCACCAATCACTGATAGTTCCATTTTCTTCAAAGTTGACTCCATACCCAATGGATTTCTCTCTATGCTCTGCCACCACATTTTAAACCTTCTTTCTATTTGAGATATGGCCACTGAGCCTAATTTACATTGAGAGATCCCTCTCTAGTTTGGAAATGCCAGATTCCAAGCCTAAAGTGGTCTGTGGTTACCTCCATGGTTCCCCTCCCGTAGCCAAGGGAAATTACGGAGTGATAACATTTTGGCGCCGTTGCCAGGGAGTGAAAGTGAAATTTTCCCTGGGATAAATAAAAAATTTCAGATCTGAGTATTGATGGTGAATAATAGTCAGACATAGAAAGGTTGTACATAATTCACCTAATGACTCCATTTTCAATAATCTAGAGTTCATAATTTTCATGGTGACTCCACTGTCCAAAGACTCAATAGCCTAAAGACTTTCTTAGCGACTCCAATGCTTCAAGATGGATTCTCAACCCGCGAGGTATTCTCCTATGAATCGTTATCACATTCTTGGTTTTACAAATCAAATTCCTCGTATATATTGGTAGAAATGTTTGCCAAAATTCAAAGATGGCAAAGGAGACGATGTTGCTTTGCACTTGGTTAAATTTCACATGCATGTGCTTAAGCTAAGGGTTCAATTTCATGAAGACTGTTTGATGAAGATGTTCATGGCCACCTTGGATGGAAAGGAAAAACAATGGTATGAAAATTTATCGTTTGCAAGTCTTTATTCATTACAAGATTTTCATACAAATTTTTATGAGCATTATAAAGAATCCTATTCATCTTTGTTGTTGGTTCAAAATTGTTGTTATCATTTTGAAAATTTCATTCAAAATTTGGAAAATTTTTATGGCGATGAAGAGTTCATGGATGAAAAAATCCTGGAAGCTTTGTACGAAGACCCTTTTCATCATCAACAAGAAATGGTATCTTCTCTTTTAGATGAAAAAGAAATCAAGAAGGATTTTAAAGATGACAAACATATTCCTATTCCTGAATTTGATGAAAATCTGCAACAATCTTGCCAACTTTTGTGTGACCAAGAGAGAGATAAAGATAGTCAATCAAATGGATCTTTAGTCATTTCATTCTATAAAGTTGTATGTACATAAAATTTAGACTCAAAACCAATTGATGACATAGAGTTTTAGGAAGACAATGAAGAAGTAGTTGTTTTCTCCAATTTCTGTGAAAACCAAAGTTTTGAATTTGCATGCCTAGGAACTCTAAGCAGTGAAACAATTCATGATCAGTTGCAAGAAGAAAATGTTAATGGAGCTA
Organism: Picea mariana; assembly: GCA_032191745.1. Classification (NCBI taxonomy): domain Eukaryota; kingdom Viridiplantae; phylum Streptophyta; class Pinopsida; order Pinales; family Pinaceae; genus Picea; species Picea mariana. Next base: position 4,522 of record JASDQU010350393.1, read on the forward strand.
TTTTTCTCGATTCTTCTGAAAATAAAAATGGCATACATGAAGAGCCACTGGTTACACATGATTTAAAGTTTCAGGAAAGCAAAAAAATAGTATATGATACTTTTCAATCTGAGATAGAGGAAGGAAATGAAGAAATTGTTGTTTTCTTTGATTCCTTTGTAAATCAAGATTGTTGTTCTCTTGAATCAAATGAAGAAGGACCTTTGGATATTCATCAAACACATATAATTGCTCTTACATTTGAATATATAGAAGAGCATACAAAGTCCTACCTTGTTATAGATGATGAGAAATATGAACAATTGGCTCCCTTGCATTTTGAAAATGACTTGAAGATGGATGAAATAGAATAGAAACGAACATTTAATCATAAGGGATATTCTTGTCCTTTTGTTGATTTTCAAGACCCTTTTGCAAGTCTGTTGCAATCATCAGGGAAAATAATTCTTAAAGATTCTTTTATATTTTTATTAAATTCATTAGGAAATACAGATTTTGTTTTATTCATGGACTATGGGTATCAGTTTCAGCTGGGGTTTGAGTTGTCATTTTCTATGTTTTTATGTTTGCTTGGAAACCCTGAATGCATGCTTCAATAAAGTATCTAGTTGCTTGATTGGTTGCATTGGAATTATTATATCACTTGATCCATGGTTATTTTAGCAGCTTAGAGTAGGTAAGTGTGATGAATAAACTCAACACTCTGAGCATCTTTTCAGTAGTAAGTTTTCAGTTCAGATTCCAGTGTACTGTTTGGGTTGTAGTTTGATTTCAGTTGGAGAAGGATACAAGTCAGTTTGCAGGTTAGGAAAAAACCAATGGATGAAGGAATATTTTCAACGAGTCCTTTGCTGCCTCATAGGGAGGAAATCATCCCCATTGGAGCCAATGTTAGTGTCCTATAATTTGCTCAAGGGTCAAAATCGATTATTTGACATATATTAGGATGTTGAAGAAAATGGTGTTTGAAATGGTAATGAAGTGGTCCTAAGGATTCTTGTCATCATCTCAAGTGTCAAAATATCAATGAATGACCTTCACCCATCAATCAAAGCCAAACAACAGAATAAAATGTCAAAAGGGAACTCACTCTGCAAGTTAGCTACATAAGTTCATTGTGCAAGTTATGGAAATGATTGTTTTTGCAGTCTACTTCAAACTTAGATTCTAACCACATGGAAATGAATATTTTAAAATTGAAAGAGGATTTTGGGAATAACAATCCCATTAAAAAAAACCTCTATCAGTAATTCTTCATAGGTTTCATTGTTTCGAAATATTTGAATGAATCTTTACAACATATTTTTCATATTTTTCATATTTAATGATTTCTTGTTTTAGTCATTATCTTTTGGTGTGGATGCCAAGATTATGGAAAGGAATATTTGAAAATTGAAAGAGGCTTTTATCAAGAACAATCCCACGCACAAAAACCACTCTCTCTTTCTTCACAGGTGTCATGGTTTGGAATATTCGAGTGGATCTTTACAACATATTTTTAGATTTTAAACATTTAATGATTTCTTGTTTTAGTCATTATCTTTTGGCATGGATCATGAGAATCTGAAGAGGAATTTTGGAAACCTGAAAGAATTTTTTGTCAAGAACGATACCATTAACAAAAAAGTCTCTTTGGTTTGTAACAAATATCATGATTTCAGATATATGATGTTATATTTGACCCCTATTTTCCAAAAAATTGATTCCTATTTCCTAGCCGATAGTTCTAAACATGTTTGTATAATTTTGTAACCAGATCCAACTTTGGGAAGTATTTGATATCAACCTACTCGGATTGGGGAACAATCTTTTCTATATATATTTATCATTTTGAATGTATAAAGAGTTGGTTGAAACATAGAGGAGATTTATTTTGAATATTTTGTAATTTTTTTTAAGTATAATGAAATATTAGTGCAGAAGTACAGTGCTATTCATACCATAGATTCTTGTGGTGGTGATATGAAGTGTGTATTTCCCTCTCATGTATGTATTTCCTGTGTTCTTTTCTCATTTCATCTTCAACCTTTATATGCTTAAATTGGAAAGCTAATGGTATGGAATTCATCTGATATTGATGCTTTAGATTCATGCAATTTAAGTATTGTTATCTCTTCTTAACCTAATAAGAATTCATCAGTTGGTGCTTTGAATGTGTTTAATTGTTTTCTCTTTCTTCCATCATACAACAACAATATTTAAATTGAAATATTATCACCTATCTAGCCTCTGATTCCTTGATAGTTCTACCACTAGTCACTGATAGTTCCATTTGCTTCAAAGTTGACTCCATGCCCAATGGATTTCACTCTCTACTCTGCCACCACATATTAAAATTCCTATTTATATTTTAGATCTAGCCACTGAGCCTAATTTACATTGAGAGATCCCTATCTGGTTTGGAAATGTGAGATTCCAATCCCAAAGTGATCTGTGGTTACCTCTGTGGTTTCCCTTCCACAGCCAAGGGAAATTACAGAGTGACAACAACACCTACCCCACTAGGTTCTTCTCTTCGCCCCGATTCTAGTGATACCTATCATTTTTAACAAATTTGTTTTGTGGAATTGACCCTTCTTTGACACCCTTATTTGGCCCCTATCCCATTGAATCCGCCTTTTCGACCTGATCGTAGTGGCACCTATCATTTGAAACCCTTCTTCTCAGTGGTACCACCCACCCCTTCAGATCCCTTGTGTTTCCCTTATAAATATTTCCTAGACCCATTTTTTATAAATGGCCACCACTCGTGCCCAAGAACTTAATACCTTGATTGTTGAAAACCACTAGAACAAGGAATACATCAAGAATATTGATGAAAACCTTATCTCAATCAATTCGGCTATTCATACCATCCAGGACCAATGTGCCCACATCAAAGACCTCAAAGCCACCTTTGAACACTTCATGGGTAGTTCCCAAAACCCTTCCTCTTTTGAACAACCATATTATCAGGATGACTATGAATATTCCCATTATTGAGGTTCTCATACTACCAACTTTTCGCGAGACTTCCTCCCTCCTAGTGGAGGTGAAAAAATTTGATGGATCGGATCCTACAAGATGGGTCACCCAAATGAAACATTATTTCTCTTTGCATGGCATTACTGATGATTTAGAAAAGCTTCATTATGGTGTCCTACATCTGAATCCAGAGTGAGGGAAATGGTGGCAATGGAGAAAAAAGGCACGCCAAGAGTATGTTTCTTGGACACAGTTTGTGGTAGAACTTTATGACCACTTTGAATTTGACAACCACCATTTAGGTCATTTGACTATGTTAAAGCAGTCTAGGAAAGTGGAAGACTTTATTTCCACATTTGATCACTTGGATTTTAGAACAGAGGGCATGTCAGATGATTTCTTTAGGGAATGCTTTATTAGTGGCCTCAAAGATGAAATTTGTGCCCATGTTCTCATGGCACGCCCCCAAACTTGGTTGGAAGCTACTCAATGAGCCAAGGAAGCACGACAAATTGTATCCTCCTAGATCTACAAACCCCCCCTTCCTCCTCTCCCTAAACCCATCAATTATGCCCCTCCTGCAACTCCCCTCAAGATTCATAAATTAACCTAGGATGAAATGGTTGAACGTCAACTCAAGGGTCTTTGTTATAACTGTGATGACACATATTTTCTCGGGCACACGTGTAAGGAACATAATATTTTCATGGCTATGACTGAGAATATTTCTCAAGAAGATGTTGTTGTTCTACCTGTGGAGGAACTACCACCACCATATGGTCTAACCCCACCCTCTGATCCACCAGATGTTGAACTGGTGATTTCACTTAATTCCCTCACTCGCTTCTCTGCTCCCCAGACTCTCAAATTAATTGGTTACATAAAAAAAAGGAAGGTCAACATCCTTATGGAAAGTGGTAGCACCCGTAATTTAATTCATCACTGCATTTCCCAAGAATTCAATTGCTACATCTGTGTTGTCAATAATTTTCAAATCATGATTTTCAATGGCGGTTCCATGAAATGTGGGGGACGATGTGAAAATGTGTGACTCAAATTAGTCAGTATCACCTGAAATCCCATATGTTTTCTTTATACATGGGGGGTTGTGACATTGTTCTTGGTGCCGAATGGTTACGCACTCTAGGCCCCATTATCATGGATTTTAAGGACTTAACCATGCAATTCCAAAGGAGGGACAACAATATAAGTTCCAAGGCATCACAACAGGCTTCCCCGAGATCATCAGTTCCCATCGCATGGAAAATCTCCTCAAAAAGGTCATTCGGGCATTATATCCCACTCCACTCCTTTCATGATGTTGAGACACCTTCTATGCATCCCGACCTCCAATCTATCCTCTCCTTCCGCCAAACATTTTTTACCACTTCCAAAGAACTTCCCCCTTCTCGTGGATTCCATGATCATTCCATCCCTCTCATTCCAGGCAATCTTCCTCCCAATGTTCGGCCTTATCATCATCCCTTTTCCCAAAAGAATGAAATTGAGAAAATTGTTCATGAATTGCTAGAAGAAGGTTTTATCCATCCCAATACTAGCCCCTATTCTCCCCCCGTGGTCATGTTACTCAAGAAAGAAGGTACTTGGTGCACGTGTCCTGATTTTAGCGCCCTCAAAAAACTCACAATCAAAGACAAATTCCCCATTCCTGTCATTGATGACCTCTTAGATGAATTGAGTGGTGTTGAGTACTTCACCAAATTGGATCTACGTTCTGGTTACCACCAGATCCGTATGAAAGAAGAACACATTCATAATACTTCATTTCGAACTCATGAGGGTAACTATCAATTCTTGCTAATGCCCTTTTGCTTGTGTAATGATCCCTCCACTTTCCAAAGTCTTATGAATAGTGTCTTATGTCCTTTTCTCCATCATTTTGTCTTAGTTTTCTTTGATGATATTCTCATATATAGTAAAACTTGGACATCCCATCTCTCCCATGTGAATCAAGTTCTCCATCTACTCTCTAAGCACTAACTTTTCCTCAAACAATCTACATGTGCCTTTGGTGCCTCGAAAGTGGAATACCTAGGTAATATTGTTGGAAAGGATGGTGTCTGAGTGGATCCTAAGAAAATTGAATCTATGAAGGATTGGCCTCTCCCTAAAACTATTAATATCTTGCGTGGTTTTCTGGGTTTAACGGGCTTTTATAGGAAGTTTGTTTAGAATTATGGAAAAAATGCAACTCCTCTCACTTCTCTCCTTAAAAYGAATTATTTCACTTGGACTTGAACTATGGATCATGCCTTCCAAGCCTTGAAATATGTTATGTGCTCAACCCCTATCCTAGCACTTCTAGAATTCACAAAGACATTCGTATTAGAATGTGACGCTTTCGAGAAAGGAATTGGGGYCGTCCTCATGCAAAATGGCAGGCCTTTGGCCTTCACTAGTAAACAAATTTCAGAGAGACATTTGGGCCAATCCATTTACGAAAAMAAAATGTTATCTATTATTCATGTTGTGTATCTCTGACGTCCTTATTTACTGGGTCAGCGCTTCCAAATCAAAACTRATCATCAGAGTCTAAAGTATTTCCTGGAACAACAAATTYCATCACCAGTGCAGCAAAAATAGGTGGCCAAGATATTTGGCTATGATTATGAGATCATTTACAAGAAGGGAAAGGWAAATGTAGTGGTCGATGCTCTTTCCCTAAAATGTGAAGAAGATGGGTCCCTTTTCTCCCTCTCCTTAATTGTACCAGATTGGTTCCAAGTTGTTTGTCAGGAATGGATGCAATACCCCAAAATTTATACCATGCTCCACCAATTGAAACAAAATTATTTAGTTTCTCCAGAGTACTCTTGGTATAATGAAGAGCTTCACTACAAAGGCTATTTGTATTTATGCAAGAAATCACAACTTAAATCCACAGTGCTTTTTGAACTTCATGCCTCACCCACAGCCGGGCATTCAGGGTTTACCAAAACCTATGAATGGGTCAAACGTTCTTTTTTTTGGGATGGTATGAAACAATATGTTCGCACCTTCATGGCTGAATATGAGGTGTATCAATGCAACAAGGGAGAAACTTTCAAATCTCCGGGAACAGTCCAACCACTTCTGATTCCCCCTGCTATTTGGTGACATATTTCTATGGATTTAATTGTAGGCTTACTTAAATCGGGCAATAAGTCAGTCATCATGGTGGTTGCATATCATCTCTCCAAATATGCTCATTTTTGCGCGCTTAAACACCCATTCACTGCCTCCACAATGGCTCAAATCTTCATGGATAATATCTTCAAGCTTCATGGCATGCCTAATTCTATTGTCTCTGACAAACATCCCACTTTCACCAACAAATTATAGAAAGAATTGTTCAAGCTACAAGGCACCCAATTGCATCTCAACACTTCCTATCACCCCTAGACAGATGGCTAGAATGAAATTGTCAACAAGTGTTTGGAAACATATTTGAGGTATTTTTCATCTGAGAGGAAAAATCGGTGGGCTCAATGGTTACCCCTAGTTGAATGGTGGTACAACACATCATACCGTACAACTACTCACTTGACTCCTTTTGAAGCAGTCTATGGCCAACAGTCCCCATTAGTTCTCTCATATATGCCAGGTGTCTTGAAGTTTCAGGAGGTTGAAAAACGTATTACAGTCCGAGAGGATATTCTTCATGCCATCAAAGAATTTGGTCATGGCTCAGAATCGTATTAAGTAATAAGTAGATCAAAGACATTCTGAACGAAAATTTGTTGAAGTGGAGCAGGTGTTTCTTCGACTACAACCTTATAAGCATACTTCACTCAAAGTTGAACACTTTCAGAAACTTGCACCCAAATTTTATGGTCCTTATATAGTGCTCAAGTGTGTGGGATCAGTGGCCTATCAGTTATCTCTACCTATTCAGTCGAAGATACATCCTCTTTTTCATGTTTCTTTCTTAAAGAAGGTGATTGGAAGTGCCAAACTCAAACTAGTCTCACTAAGATGGATGAAGAAGGTTCCATATGGTTGCAACCACAAGCCGTCTTGGCCCAACGAGAGCGTCCTCTCTATTAGTGTACCATGAAGGAAGTGTTAGTCCAATGGAAATATACAACTCGAGAAGATGCCACCTGGGAGCCGACCACCATTCTATAACAATTTCCTCATCTTAAKACTTGAGGAAAAGTTTGTTCTTTAAGGGGGAGGGCATGTTAGGGACCTAACCTCCCTAAACCCTCAYGTAGGTAGAAGAATATAATTCCATGTAATAAAGGCCAATATTAAYAAGGCCTAGCAATAAGGAAGAATAATTCAAATCTAAGAAGACCTAATAGAAGCTTTTGCTTCTAGAAGGATATTCCTCTAGATTATTCTTTTGGATAGATAGATTTAGTATAAATAGGAGTAGAGGGTAAGAGAAATGTTGTCTTGGAGATTATTTTAATAGAGCTCTACTCTACTATAGGTTTCCCCCTCAAAGAGGTAAGTGAACGTTTCTATCATTAATCAAGGTGTTCTTTTTGGTGTTATTCTGGTATTTCTTTGGTTATATCATTGTTGTTCTACCATTTTTAGCTAAAATATTTATATTCTACATATTATTTTATATCTGGAATACTACAGAGAGGGGGGAGTGAGGAAGTGAGAAATATGGATGGGAGGAGATAGAGAGAGAGAGAGAGAGATAGAGAGAGAGAGAGAGAGAGAGAGAGGAGTTGATAGAGAGGAAGGGAGAGAGAATGGAGGGGAGGGGAGGGAG
>JASDQU010350394.1:0-12217 GCA_032191745.1 Picea mariana
AAATGGTCCAGAATAAAATAGAGGATCTCGAATGAATTCGAGGTCCACGAAGCTCCGTAGGAAAATGCAATCAGTATTACTCCTGAGACAGACCCTCAATATGCATTCCCAACTATGTTGAGTCCAACTTTGGAGGGGTTATCTCCACTGGATTTCCTCACGTGACCTCGTGTTTATCCCTTGTGTTAGAGGGGGGTCCTAGATAACTTTTATGACACTGGACTTAAGCACTCCCTAAATCAGACTCCAATGTTTGATTTAACAACCTTCAAGAGTTTCCTCTCCAACCTAATTCAAGGCCCTAACCCTAAACTAGTTGGTTGACCCTACAAACATAAAAACTCTAGTTTATTTTAGATTAAGAGTTATTTTTAATGGATTGATTTACTAACAGGGATATGGTGGTGAAACTAGTGATGTTCTAAGAGACGAAAAAATAGGAGAAAAATATGAAACTTTAAAGCAAAATTACTTCTAATCCAAAAGCAAAGTTTTGTCACTAACTCTTTGTAACCAACTTTTCTTTAACTAACTTTTTCAATATATTGTAAAGAAAACCTAAAACGTATTTTCACTTGACTACAAGATACTTATGCTTCAAGAAATAAAAAAGAACTTGAAAAACATACTCTTTTTCCTTTTTTGTAAATAACCAACTCTAAATACTTTACCAAACTGAAAAGATTTTTTTTTATTTTTAAATTGCCTTAAAGAGAAAAATTGAAATAAATCTTTTTTTTTTCAAAGAAAGTAAAAGGGGTAAAAAGAACACTAAAACAAGACTGAAACAGATCTTTAGCCCACTGCGGATTGCATGGAATCAATCAAGAAACTAAGAAGGCAGATCTACAATTCAACAACTTGCTTAAAATCCTTTTAAAAGTAAACACAAGAAAACCAATAAAACAAGTAAACTGAACTCTAAGCCCAGGCTATGGATGTAAACAGAGACTCTGGATTGATCCAAGAAAACCCTGAGAAGTGTTAAATTCAATCAGGAAAGAGGAAAACTCCCTGTTTTTAAATTTTTTTCTTGAAATAGAGACGCGAGTTGTTGCATCAACAACCTGTGTATGTACATAGGTTGTTTACTAAGGAGAGCGTGTATGTACGCAGGCTGCCCAAGACAGGGCGCATACACCTCTATATATTTCCAAAAAAAGAAAATATCAGGCAGTCTTACAGGGCAGGGACAACTGGTATAGCACATGAAGGTGACCAGAATCCCTTGGCAGACTCAGAAAACTTGATAGAAACGTGAAAGAAAAAAAAACCAATCAAACAACCCAAAATTGCCTAAAACAACCTAGTGGCTTCGCCAGTATGGTCGTCTATTCTATTAGTGGTAAAAACCCCCCTTTAACTACACCAAGGTTTAGAATGTAGGAAGATCGATTAACCATCTAAAAGCTAATTAATTCTCTATACTACCCTAAACATACCAAAACTAATATAAAGAAAGAAAAGAGAAAGGATATTGGGTAACTATACCTCTAATCCCACGTCTGGTGATTACCTCCTCGTGCTTGGAAGTTCCACTAACTACACGCATCCTCCCAGGGCTGGCCTGCATCCAAATATTGACAAATAGAGAACTAAAATCATGCTATTCCATATATAAGTTAGGGTTAGATGTTATAATGTCAATCATAAATCAATAAAAGTATTCAAGACACCATCATTTGGGATAGGAAAATTTAATTCTTCTATTCATAACACAAAGATTATACCTTTACAATCTAATTCATCCACCATTCCGTGAACCTGGTCTTGGCTCATCTTCACCATGCTCCAAGTGCACCTTGTATGAAATTCTTCTCTCAACCTTTTGATCTCTTCTAGGAAAGCGAATGGGTTAAATGGAGGAAGAAGGGGCTAATGAGGGAATGTTGAGGCAATCTCTCACAAAAGGCAACAATATCTTGGGCAAGGAGGGGAAGTGAAATCGGGAAGAGTTTCATTGTTCTTATCCTTAGATTTGAAATGAGACCCCAAAACCTCCTTTTATATGACAAAAGGATGGTTATTTGGTTAGGTGATGGGCTATAGCAGGTGGATTAGTTGGGAAACTTCCAATAGCCCGTAAATTTAACGAATTCCTTGCAATTTTTTTATTTTTTTCAACTTTTGCAAGTATATGCGGGTTGCAATGGTGCAACATGCGTATGCATTCGAGTTGTAGTGGTGCAACAAGCATATGTACGCAGGTAGTAATGGTGTAGGGCACATACATATTCTAAAAATTGGTTTTTTAAGAAGAGCTACTAAGCAATGGTTTGGAAAAAAATGCAAGTAAGAGGGCCAAGGCCATGCATGCATGAATAGGGAAATTTAGGGCTATAAAAAACGTTCCTAAATTGTACCATGCCCCAAAAATTCTGAAATTCTGAAGTTATACAAACTTCCAGACACGTCATCAACCATGTTGGCCAGATGTGCATGAACCAGAAGTTGACACGCGACCAGGGCCAGGGGTGACATGTGTCCTCAATAGGGGGTGACACATGTCATGCTCTAATATGAATAAGTGGTATTTGAATTGTCCATCTCTGGGTGACACGTGGTATACGTAATGTGGGTCCACATCAACTTGAATGACATCAGGATGCCACATCATCTTGGACTAATAGTTGCCCAACTCTCAAATCTCATGGTCAGTAAGAGTCCACGTAGATCCATTGATCAATGAATCCTGTTACTTCATGGCTCTGGGCTTCAAATCTTCCCAACTCCTCTCATCACGAATCCCCAAATAGCTAAGTCTCCAGACTCTATAATCTGGCACCAAGTGTCCTCATCCTACCAACGACTGAGATTCATTTCGGCGTTCGCGACTTTGGAGGTTTCCACACTTTGTTGACTCTTGGACAAGTTCCTCCAGAGTATAAATTCTTCGGACTGCGGGATATCTTATCATGTACCCACTCATCCAATGGATCTAGTTCAATGAACAACCTTTGACAGTGGATAAGTAGGACCATGTGTCGCTCCATGATGCGTTCTTGGTCGGTTGGGTAATATAGGGTGGTTTATTATATCGACGGTTTGAGAGGGACCCTGAAGGATATGAAGATCGACGGTCCATTTTACTTCGATAGTTCGACATTTGGGAGTTTGGGGTGTATCTCCCAGCTTTCCCTCTGGACCATGCTGACTCTATTGCCACGTGTACCTAGCATCCACAGTCAAGATTTACTCCAGCTTGCAGAACTCCAGGGAAACTCGTGCGTCTCTATACCGTGGAATAATTGGACTTTCAGATAGCCATTTATTTGTGGTTACATGTCCCTCCATTCTAAATGGTACATATTAACTCTGCGACTCCAACATTCCAAAGTTTCGGCGCTATATCATTCCTATTCTCCCGAATTAGAACTTCGTCGAAGCACTTAACGCTTCCCTTCCTAAGTCTGATCTAATGGCCGAGAGAGATCCATATTGAATCCTCAGATCGACAACCCTCATACATTCATGAATCTGGCCTTCAACTATCTTCAAGGACTGTGGAATCATAGGTCCCGAAGCCAAAAATGGCTAGCTCCTTTCGGACTAGCGCTGGGTTCCCAGACCCTGGTCATATGGATCCTTTGGAAATTATTGTGGGATAAGTACTAATCCTTTTTAGCAGAAAATGAGTGAAGGACCGAGGCATGAGCCCTTGGTCATATGTGGGAAGCTCTAAAGGAAAAACTTCCTTCTCCCATAGAGATGAACTTGACATTCCCGCTAAGGTGAATTCAAAGGATCGACGTGATTTAGACGTTTTAGCTACTCCTACCCCGACTCTCCTGTGGATTCACATCCCATGACCCTCTAATAGTTGAATTGAGATAATTCAAAGATCATATAAATATAACAGTTTACAGAAACCAAAATCATTTCTAATAACTGTTTAAATATTGAAAGACTTAATCATAAATACATACATTCCATCATCGCATCCAATATATATACACAGAGTATGATAATACTTATCGGAAATGGATAAAGTGAAGTGACTGTTGAAAGGGGTGCATGTTTCCTCCCAACCATAGGCACAATCACTCCTGATGGATTTACCATTGGTCACCCTTGAGCTAGAACATGATGCTCTGAGAGATATTCTTTCTATTTTCTTCACGATAGTCAGGGACAAAGGTTACTCTCCTCCTCCCACAGGAAATTGGCATCTGGTTTTCTCTACTCCAAGAAAGGAGGTCTGCATGAGTACTTCCTCAGTCACTCGTCAACGTCGTTTATCATCTTGTAGCCAAACCCTTCCCATGGCTTCTCTCAGCCAAAAATGATCTTTCTTCCCATATTTTTCTCTCTATTCAAGAGTCGAAACATGATTCTCTTTTCCTTTCGATATTTTTCTCTCTACTCTTATCTCTCGCCGATCCGTCTCTATCCCCTAAATTACCCCCTTTATTTCCTTCCCCGGCAAGGTTGTGTGGGTGTGAATCCCCAATTCGTGGTCAGGCCTGAAATCCTTATAAATGGGTACCCTACCCCATCTCCTCATTAACTCTTGAGGATGGCCTTCCAACTACCACCCTGACTGGTAATTCATTTCTAGGTTAGAGGACTGTTGAGCAATTACACCCAGTAGGTACTGCTTTGGTGAGGGTCATCTCAACCATTCTTGGTTTCCCTCCCCATATATTTCATAGCATCCATGGTTTATCTTGGAAAACTCCCCCCTTTCATTAGTTGTGCAACACATATCCAATTTCTATTAATAACAAAAAAATCATATGTTGACCCTTTTATACAAAGGTTCACCAAATCAAACATTCACACATAATTATTCTTCCATAGTATCTTGTCCAGTTATAATTATATTTACAAACTGGGGGAAATAGGGGTATTAAAATCCCCTCCCCCTTAAAGGAACATCGCCCTCGATGTTCTATCTGTAAATGTGCTCTGTATGTGCAGAAGTAAACAAAAATGGATATGTTTGTTTCATGCCATCCTCCATTTCCCATGTAGCCTCATCTAGGCCAAAGTGTCTCCAATGCACCTTGATCACCTGTGAAATGGTTCTGTTCTTGAGTGGGGTTTCCTTTATGTCTATTATACATTGAGTTTCTAGCAGGAATGCTCCCTCGGGTTCCACGTGAATCACAAACCAGTCAATAATATGATTATAATCATGTACATACTTATTTAATAAAGAAACATGGAAAACATTATGTGCCTTCACTGTGCGAGAGAGTTCCAGCTGATAGGCTACTGGTCCCACTCTATCCAAAACTTCAAAGGTTCCAAAATACCGAGGTGTCATCTTGGCACAAGCTCCCATCCTCAAAGATATTTTCCTAGGTCTAACTCAGAGATATACATGATCCCCTACTTTATACTCTCTAGGATTCCTTTTCATGTCTGCATAACTCTTTAATCCATGATGGGTGGGCCAATCCATGATGGATTTAATCTTGTTAGGATCAACTGCCACTCCTTCCTAAAAAATAACATGGCCTAAGTAATGGAATTATTTCTAGAAAAAGTCACACTTACTAAGCTTAGCATAGAGCTGATGTTCTCTTAGTACTTGGAGTACTAGCTTGATATGTTCTTCATGATCTCCCCTATTCTTGGAATATATTAGGATACCATCAATGAAAACCAACACAAACCTATCCAAGAACTCTCTGAGTACGTTATTCATTAAGCACATAAAAGTGGTTGGTGCATTGGTAAGCCCAAACGACACCACCACAAACTCATAGTGACCATATCTTGTCATAAAGGATGTCTTGTGGATGTATTCATATTTAATTCAGACCTAATGGTATCCAGACCTCAAGTCAATCTTGGAGAATATTGTAGAACCCATTAATTGTTCAAACAAATCATCGATCCTTGGCAAGGGATACTTATTCTTGATGGTCATCTTATTGAGTTGTCTATAATCTATGCACAGTCTGAGTGTGCCATCTTTCTTTTTCAAAAACAAGGCTGGTGCTCCCCATGGATACACACTAGGATGAATGTAGTCTTTGTCCCACATCTCCTTCAGTTGTAGTTTGAGCTCAACTAGATCGGGTGTACTCATTCTATAGGGTGTTCTAGACATTGGCACCACTCCTAGTACAAGTTATATTGAAAAGTTAATATCCCTTCTTGGAGGTAGACCTGACACTTCTTCTGGGAATACATCTTTATATTCTCTTAGTATGGAATGGTCCCCTAGGCTGGGTTTGTCGTTCTCAATATAGTTCATCACTTATATTGCATACAAGGGACATCCCTTTCTACAATGCCTCTTCACTTGGAGGGATGATATTTTTCTCACTGAGACGGGATTTTGAATCCCTTGTAGGGTTACCCTTTTTCCTTCTTCATTTTCACACTCCAAAGTTTTTATTTAAGATTCCATCTTGGTTTTATGGGAAACCAACCAGTCCATGCCAATCAACAGGTCATAATATCCTAAAGGAATTATTTTTAGGTTCACTTGGGTGGGAAATCCACTTATAACGAATTGGTAGGATAGTATGACCTATATTAATTTTCTTTTGGTTCCAGTGGCTAGTTGTACCAGCCATGATTTAACAGGTTTAGCTCGTTTCATTTACATTAATCAACAGTTTTAGGGGAAACATAACTCAAATTAGAACCAGGGTCAATTAAAATGGAAACAGGATGGTTGGAAATCGTACCTTCCATCTCCACCACTGAAGCTTGGTGGTCAGCTTGTCTATTATCCAAGGATGCATAAATTTGTGGCATGCTCCTAGCCACATCATTCACTGTGGTATCCCCTTGGATGTTGTATACCCTCCTGTTGTTATGTTTCCTATGCGGGCAGTCCCTCATCATATGTTCTTCTCCACAACCCCAACATTTCAAGGGTTTTCTCTTCGTGTTATCAATCTTACTTGGGATTGCTCCGAATGGTTTATTTTCACTTTGGGATGGAAATTTTTGTTGATACACACTTTTGGTAGGAAGGCTCATCCTAGATCTCTTCCCATGGTTCTTAAATGCCAAGGATTTAAATCCCTTCTTCTTGAATCCAAAATTGTTTTTCTTCTTCCAGTCTTCATGGGGTTCTCTCTTATTCTTGAATTTCCCATAGAAATACCTTTCCTTTCAAATAGTATATTTTAAAGTCTTTGGCTCATCAAAATCAATTCTATCCCTGTAGGACTGAGGTAAACCACTAATAAAACGTTGCATCTTTACTTTTTCATCCTTTATGTAGGGCACATACCTCATCAACTCGAGAAATTTGTTGATATATTTATCTATCGTGAGTTGTCCCAGCTTGAGTTCATAGAACTCCTTGGTCTTCCCATCAAATTAATTTTTTGACAAATAATTCTTCTTGAAGTATTTCTCAAATTGTTTCCATGCCAAATCCTTCTCATGGATTCCTTTCACATTCCTAAGGTCCTCCCACCAAATGGAATCTTTCCCGTTCAGGTTGAAAATGGCTATCTAATACTTTAATTTTTCAGAGTAGTCATGGACGCTGAAGTACTTCTTCAAGTCGAGTAGCCAAAATTATGCTTCTTCCCCCTTCTGAATCTCTCCATCGAAGGTGGGTGGTTTGGATTTCTTGAACTCTTCAAGGTCATGACTCTTGGATGGTTTCCTCTTATTTCTTCTTGTCCGGGAATGRGAAGTAGTTTTTCCACTAGAAGAATCCTTGGAGTTGTCAGTGTTATCAGAGGAATATTCCAGTGAGTGTCTCTTGACTCCACGTTGGGCCTTCCTTGAGGTGCTCCTCTTGGTGTGGCCAATTTTTGGACCATGCTTTTGTATCTCAGGTAGAATTAGAGTTTTCTTAGTATGATGCATTTCCACACAGTTGGCAGCTGGACCATGTTGCAGTTTCCTTGTACATCTGATAGACTTTTTAGTAGGACTGCATTAATTTAAGTCTGCTTTTCATTCTCCTTTATCATGTTTCATTGTCAGCCTCACAACTCTGTAATTCTGCCATGAGGCTTCTTACAGTTTCGACCAAATCTGGAGGGGTTTCCACAACCCTCCTTTCATCAGATTCTTCCTCTCTATTGTGGGACTTCTCCCCCAACTCATGGTGTGACACCATCCCTTACACTGTAATTTTCATGTTGTTCACTGACTGCTTGAGTGCCGATAATTTTTTTTCTTTTAGTTACTAATCTACCAATTCATGAACAACACATATCATTGAAAAGTGAAGTCAACTTCTTTATTTGGAAACATTAGCAATATACAATGCAGACTACCAAAACATCTATCAATCATAGAAGGTTTCGTTCCTCTCTTCAGTAGAGGTTCAGACATGTTTCTTATGGAAGGGGGGTAAGGTAGGGTGTTACCCCATAAAGTTCTCTAACAGTATTTCTATGCGACTTGTGCATGAGCCTAAGCAGGCCAAATATTGTGACCATGCTTTGATACCAATTTGTAACACATCCGACCCCTAAACACTCTTTTAAGGGGTGAGACATCATAATTTTTGTTCTTCCTAACTATCTAAAATCCTAATTCTGGGATATTCATTGGTTAATGCTCACCATGAGCTTTCTAACGGTCGCCACCACACTAAAATGTGACCTCGGGTCTGTAAGTTATGGCCTCCTGAAGTTACCTGGGCATTATTAGTTGGGGTCTTTGGCTTTCGGCATTGATCATGCCCTTTTACTAATCCTCTAAGTCTTGAAATCTCGCCATGTGGCCTTGGCTCTTCGACGATCGGTGTTCAACGTTTTATGTTGGAAGTTCCTAAATTGTACCATGCCCCAAAAATTCTGAACTCCCAAAGTTATCCAAACTCTCGGAGTCTCGAACACGTCATCAACCACATTGGCGAGGCAGGCACGAACTAGAAGTTGAAACGCGACGAGGGCCAAGGGTGACACGTGTCCTCGATAGGGGGTGAAATGTGTCATGATCTAACATGCATAAGGGGTATGTGAATCATCCATATCTAGGTGACATGTGGCAGACGTAATGTGGGTCCACATCACCTTGAATGACGTCAGGATGCCACGTCATCTTGGACTGATAGTTTCCTAGCTCTTCAATATCATGGTCAGTAAGTGTCCATGTAGATCCATTGATCTATGAATATTGTTACTTCACGGCTCTATGCTTCAG
Organism: Picea mariana; assembly: GCA_032191745.1. Taxonomy (NCBI): domain Eukaryota; kingdom Viridiplantae; phylum Streptophyta; class Pinopsida; order Pinales; family Pinaceae; genus Picea; species Picea mariana. Next base: position 9,082 of record JASDQU010350394.1, read on the forward strand.
AGATTCCCAACTCCTCTCATTGCGAATCCCCGAAGAGCTAAGTCTCTGGACTCTCTAATCTGGCACCGGGTGTCCTCATCCTACCAATGGCCGAGATTCATTTCGACGTTCGTGACTTAGGAGGTTTCCACACTTCGTAGACTCTTGGCCAGGTTCCTCCAGAGTACGAAGTCTCCGAACTACAGGATCGCTTGCCACGTACCCACTCATCCGACAGTTCTAGTTCAGTGAACAACCTTTGACATTGGACAAGTAAGATCACGTGTCACTCCATGACATCTTCCCGGTTGGTTGGGTAATGGAGGGTGGTTTCTTAGATTGACGGCTGAGAGGGACCTTGAAGGATATGAATATCGATGGTCCACGTTACTTTGGAAGTTCAAAATTCGGGAGTTCAGGGTGTATCTCCTGGATTTCCATTCGAACCACGTTGGATCTATCGCCACATGTACCTAGTATCCATGGTCAAGATTTACTCTGGCTTGCAGAACTTCGGGGAAAATCACGTGTCCCTATACCGCCGAATACCCAAACTTCCAGATAACCATTGATCTATGGGCATGTGCCCCTCCATTCTCAATGGTCCAGATTAACTCTGTGACTATGACATTCAGGATTTTTGACTGTATACCACTCCTATTCTCCCAAAGTAGAACTTCGTCTAAGCACTTAACACTTCCCTTCGTAAGTCCGATCTAACAGTTGAGAGAGATCCATAATCAATCCACATATCGACGACCCTCATCCATTCACAACTTCAGCCCTTGACTATCTTCAAGGATTATGGAATCATAAGTCCCAAAGTCCCGAAGCCAAAAAAGGCTAGCTCCTTCTGAACTAGTGTCGGGTTCCCAGACCCTGGTCATATGCGCCCTTTGGAAATTCTTGTGGGCTAAGTACTAATCCTTTTTAGCAACAAATGGGTGAAGGACCAGGGTATGAGCCCTCGGTCATATGGGTGGATAGTATAAAGGAAAAACTTCCTTCTCCCACATAGATTAAATTGACATTCCCGCTAAGGTGAATTCAAAGGATTGGAAGGACTTAGATGTTTGAGTTACTCCTACCCCAAATCTTCTGCAGATTCACATCCCATGAATCTCTAGCAGCTAAACTGAGATAATTCAAAGATCATATAAATATAACAGTTTATAGAAACCAAAGATTATTTCTAATAACTATTCAAATAATGAAAGAATTAATCATAAATACATACATTTCATCATCGCATCCAATATATATACACAGAGTATGATAATACTTATTAGAAATGGAGAAAGTGAAGCGGTTGTTGAAAGGGGTGCATATTTCCTCCCAACCATTGGCACAGTAATTCCTGACGGATTTACCATTGGCCACCCCTGAGCTAGACCATGATGCTCTTAGAGAGATCCTTTCTCTTTGCTCCACGACAGTCAGGGACGAAGGTTACTCTCCTTCTCCCACAAAAAAATTGGCATCTGGTTTTCTATGCTCCAAGAAAGGAGGTCTGCATGAGTACTTCCTCAGTCACTCGTTAGCCTCATTTATCATGTTGTAGCCAAACCCTTCCCATGGATTCTCTCAGCCAAAAAACAATCTTGCTTCCCATCTTTTTCTCTCTATTCCAGAGTTGAAACATGCTTCTCTTCTCCTTTCGATATTGTTCTCTCAACTCTGCTCTCTCGCCGATCTATATCTGTCCCTCGAATTACCCCCTTTCTTTCCTTCCTCAACAAGGTTGTGTGGGTGTGAATCCCCAATTCATGGTCAGGCCTGGAAGCCTTACAGATGGGTACCCTGCCCCATCTCCTCATTAACTCTCGAGGATGGCCTTCCAACTACCAGCCTGATTGGTAATTCATTTCTGGGCCAGAGGATTGTTGAGCGATTACACCCAGTAGGTATTGGTTTGGTGATGGTCATCTCAATCATTCTTGGTTTCCCTCCCCATCTCTCTCATAGAATCCATGGTCTATCTTGGCAAACTCCCCTCTTTCAGTAGTTGTGCAACACATATCCAATTTCTATTAATAACAAAAAAATCATACATTGACCCCTTTTACAAAGGTTCATCAAATAAAAAATTCACACATATTTAGTCTACCATATTCTCTTGGCCAATGATAGTTATGTTTACAAACTGGGGGAAATAGGGGTATTACATTGTACTTCTTCTATCATCAATTCTACCTGCCCAATCTGCATCTGTGTAGGCTGTAAGAGATATGTCATTCCCTTTTGGATACCACAATCCAAACTCTTCTATACCTTTTAGATATCTGAATATCCTCTTCATTTCCATAACATGTGATTCCTTTGGTGTTGCTTGAAACTGAGCCACCTGTCCAACTGCCTGCATCACATCTGGTCTGGAAGTTGTCACATAGACTAAATTTCCAATCATCAACTTGTAGAGCCTATGATATGCATCTTTGGATATATCATCTTTTCTTAGTTTTCAACTGGTTTGCATGGGAGTACTTACGAGCTTGCAATCTACCATTCCAAACTTATTCAACATTTGTTTGATATACTTGGTCGGGGAGATGAAAATACATGCATATAGCTCACATATGTGGAATCCCAAAAAGAAAGACAACTCACCAAGTAATGACATTTTGAATTCATCATGCATGTCTTTAGCAAATTTCTGACTCATCCTATCATCATTACTGCCAAAAATAATGCCATCAGCATAAACTTCAATTATCAACAAATTATTTTGATGTACCTTTATGTAGATATTGTTGTTTTCATTGACTTTCCTAAACCCTTGTTGTTGTATATACCTATCGAATCTTGAATACCATGCTCTGGGGGCTTGTTTGAGTCCATATAGTTCCTTCTTCAATCTGCAAACATAATCTTCCTTTTCTGACAATAGAAATCCTTCTAGTTGTTCGATGTAGGCTTATTCTTCTAGTTATTTGTTTAGGGAGGTTGATTACATCCATCTGATATATTTTGATTCACTTTGAACATGCATAAGCTAAGATCAATCTGACTGCTTCCATTCTAGCAATTGGGGCAAACGTTTCTTCAAAATATATTCCTTCAACCCGAGCATATCCCTTGCATACTAGCCTTGATTTATTCATGGTTACTTGTCCATCCTCGTTCAACTTGTTTCTAAATACCCATTTTGTACCAATCA
>JASDQU010350396.1:0-12217 GCA_032191745.1 Picea mariana
ACTAGTCCCTTTGGAGAGATTGTTTGACATAAATGATGTTGCTGTAAAGGTTAAAGGTTCGACTGAAAATGATGATGTGACTAAATGCAATTTGGGAATAGAGGAAGACCCAAAGTATGTTAAATTGTCTAGTAGCTTATCAAAGGAACAAAGGGCTGAGTATGTCAAGCTTTTGAAGGATTTTGTTGATGTGTTTGCATGGAAATATGAAGATTTAAGGACATATGACAAAAACATCATGGAACACAAAGTCCCTTTGAAAGAAGAGGCCAAACATTTTAGGCAGAAACTCAGACAGGTAAATCCCATGCTGCTGCCTATTATGGAAAAAGAAGTGAAAAAGTTGTTAGATGCCCAGATCATCATTCCCTTGAGATATTCAGAATGGGTGGCTAACTTGGTTCCTGTGAGGAAGAAAAATGGGGAAATCAAATTATGTATAGACTTCAGGAATTTGAACAGGAGATCCAATAAAGATAACTACCCCTTGCCAAAGACGGAGCACATTTTGCAGCGAGTGACCAGTTCATCTAGGATGTCCATGATTGATGGATTTTCTGGATACAATCAAATCTCTGTCCTGCCGGAAGATAGAGAGAATACAACCTTCACTACTCCTTGGGGCACATTCATGTATGCTAAAATTCCCTTTGGATTGATGAATGCAGGAGCAACCTTCCAACGAGCCATGTATATTGCCTTCCTTAGGGAGAAAGACAAATTTGTAGATATCTATCTAGATGACATTATAGTTTTCTCAAAATTTGATAAAGAGAATTGTCATCATTTGAAGAAGGTCTTCCTGAAGTGCAAAAGGTTTGGTCTCTCCCTCAATCCTAAGAAATCTTTGTTTGTTATGGAGGAGGGTAAATTATTGGGGCATATAGTGTCAACATAAGGAGTAAGAATTGATCCAAATAGAGTAGAATCCATCCAGATCACCTTATCTTTTCCTAGATCTAAGAAAGAGGTTCAGTATTTCTTGGGTAAAATCAATTTTTTGAGGAGATTCATTTCTAATTTTGTTGAGTTGGTTAAGCACATTACAACCATGCTTAGAAAGGGAATCGAGGTGAAATGGATTTCTGAAGCTCAAGATTGTTTTGATCAAATAAAAAAATCTTTGACAGAAGCACCTGTGCTCATCAACCTTGACTATTCTAAGGAATTTTTGATATTTTATTTTGGCTCATTTGACACATTGGCTATTGTTTTTCTACAGAAAAATACAGAGGGTTTATAGCAACCTATTTCCTTTTTTAGCAGAGCATTGAGGGATGAAGAAATGAGATATGATAACATGGAGAAGCAGGTATATTCTTTGGTGAAATCCCTCAAAGATTTTAGAATCTATGTTCTACATTAAAAAATTGTTGCATATGTCCCTTCCACCTCAGTAAAAGAGATATTGATCCAGCTTAATACATATGGGAAGAGAAGCAAATGGATTTCCAAAATTTTGGAATTTGACCTTGAAATAAAACCCACCAAATTGCTGAAAGGCCAAGGTTTAGCCAGGTTGATGGATGAATCAAATTCCAAGGTGTTGGGGGTTAATTTCATGAACGTAAAGTCAGAAAATCAACAAGCTGAGATTGTCGATAAAGACTCTCATGTTAGCCTCAAATTGGCAGAATGCACCTGGTATAAAGACATCATATATTTTCTGAAGAAGTTGCGGCCTCCTGATGATTTGGATAAGAACAAGGTGAGAGATTTGAAACTCAAAGAAACCAAATATTTCCTCATCGATCAGGTTTTGTATTGGAAAGATCCTATGGGATTTCTATTGAGATGTATAAATCCAGAGGAGGCCCAAAAATCCATGACTGTTTTTCATGACAACTTGTGTTGGGGGCATTATTTTTGGAGGACCACAACTTATAAGATCCTCAGAGCTAGGTATTTTTATCCCAACCTTTTTACTGATGTTTTCGCAAAGATTAGGGCATGTTTCAAATGCAAAAAGTTTTCTGGAAAGAAGCAGCTCAAATAATTGCCTTTGAAACCTGTAGTGGTTTCTGGACCTTTTCAACAGTGGGGTCTTGACTTTATTGGAGACATCCACCTACCCTCAAGTGGCCAACACAGGTGGATTTTGACTTCCACATATTATTTCACCAAATGGATAGAGTCTATCCCTACAAGGAGTGCCTCCCACAAGGTAATCATTAGCTTCCTGGAAGATATCATGGCTAGATTTGGTTGTCCTAGTAGGATTGTTACAAACAATGATGCCTCCTTCAAAGATGAACCATTAATCAAGTTCTGTGAACATTATGGAATTAGATTAATCCATTCCACTCTTTACTACCCCCAAGGAAATGGTTTATTAGAATCCTCTAACAAGAGTCTCATAAAGATCATCAAGAAATTGTTACAAGACAATAAGAAAGCATGTGACTCAAAGCTGAAATTTGCATTATGGGCGGACAAGATTACAACCAAAAGGTCACTTGGCATTTCCCCTTTTTAGCTTGTGTATGGGGTTGAGGCTATTTTTCCTACTCAACTCACCTTTCCTGTGGCAAAGTTCCTCCAAGACTACCAAGGATAACCCGATGATATGGTCAGGAGGATACAACAACTGGTAGAAGTACATCAGACTAGGGAGCAACTTCTTGATAAAGATCAAGATCATCAACATAAAATAAAATGAGCCTCTAACAAGATGACAAGAAAGGAATATTTTCAGCTGGGGGATCTGGTGCTCAAGTGGGATGCCCCCAAGAAAGACAAAGGAAAACATGGTAAATTCGAAGCCTTATGGATCAGTCCCTTCAAGATTTCTGAGGTATTTTCAAACAACACTTATAAGTTGCGGAACTTGGAGAATTCTGAATTGTTTGGTGGCCCTATAAATGGGCACTTTCTGAAAAAGTATTTTTCTTAAGTCGTGATCGTATTTCCACCATTGTAATTACCACTTCCTTTTTATTTATATTTTGAATAAGAGACTCCATGACCCAAAATCTAAGGCACCAGAACTGCGCGTTCTTGGCAGCTCATAGGGATCATGCCATCCCATGTGGAGCCAATGTTATCACATGGATTTTTCAAGGGCCGTATGTGTTTGCTGTTAATACCTAAGTCTACATCCTTGCCCCATATCTCTCTCTCTTTCACAGAAAAGGTCCTAAAATATTTCCCTCTGAAAAGTAAAGTCATTTTTTTGCCCTCTTTGTTTAAACGACCTAGTGTCCCTTGGTGTCTTACTTGAATAGGTCTCGGCCTGAAGCTTTTTTGTTTCTCTCGAAGGATGAACACTCGTCACCATTTTTGTTTCGATTACTAGTCATTATGTTTTCCCGAGCCCACAACAAGTCGTCCAAGTATTTTTTTACACATGCAACAACCATGGGCACAAAGTGCAACACTCAAAGCAGTCCATTGTGGGCTCTAATCAAGCAAACAAGAAGGTTCAATTTTCAATGGCGAAGATCTCCTGTGAATTTTAGATTAGAGGCCCTCATGCATACAAAATTATAAAGTTACGTGAGGTTTAGTGCCAGACAGAACTCCCCGAATTAAAAATCAAGCGCCGCGTGTCCTTCTCCAGTGGACGTGCACGATTTACTTTGGACTTTGGGTTTTGGGAGTTTTGTCACTTCTCCTCTTGATTTTCTCCGAAGTTATTTTCCTAGAGTGCACAGATCTCTGCCACATGTCTATGCCATCAAAAACCAAGGTTTTAGCTTCGTATCTCTATGGTGCTCCAAGAAACTCTCGGTCAATGACTCCTTTGTCCTCTCACTCCCAAGTACGTAGATATTTGTCGCGTGTTTGTATCCAACGGACGGTCATGATTTTCTTCGCCATTTCGGGTTTTGGGAGTTTTGGCTCCTCTCTCTTGGTTTCCTCCAGATCACATTACCTCGGAGTGCATGGATCTCTGCCACATGTCATCCCAAATCTAGCGGATCAGATCTACTCCAGACTCCGGAGCTTCGACATTCTCGCTCCCTCCTTGTTTGCAAATTCTCGAAGTGTTTTTGATGCAAAGTTTTAGTTCTTTCACCACCTATCCCTATGGCACTGACACATGGCACTTAGTCCAGGCACCTTTGGGCATATCATCCGCTTGTTTCCAAATGACATGTGTCACGCTCCTTTCCACGACACATCAACACAGTGATGTCAGGTCACCACGTCATCTTCGGGAAGTCATTCTCTGGGAAATATTCTTGTTCAGTATCAAAGCTTCTTAGCACCAGAATTGGCGCCTCACCCAAGAATAATTAAAGAGTTTCTAAAGTTGGCAGGCAGGTAAATCTTTAGTGGTGGCACTAAAATAGTGGGACTACCTAGATCTCAGATCGCGACCAGACCGATGGCTGCACTCCATTTCGGGGCCAGAATGTTAATCTAATCCGCAATTTTTGGGGAGAGCGATGTGGCGGAAGGAGGTTCATTTCAGGCATAAAATCGATATGGTTCCAAACTGCTTTCGACAACTCTGAATTCGCGTGCTCATTCAACGTCATACCTAATCACAACAAGTGGCTTCCCCTTAGTTATCAGGCCTTGTCTCGATCCCTAGGATATATCAGTTAATGGACACAAGCCGATAGTTGAAACCTCAACTCACTCCATAAATAGAAGGCATGGAATCCCTGGCCGAGGAGACATAGTTGTCAGCCCGAGGAAGATACACACACAGTTCGACAGAGGAGGTACATAGGTGTAAATATTTAGACGGGATGTCTAGATCATATCACACTTCTAGCAGTGGTGAATGGATCTGAGTATAAATAGATCAGTGTAAGAATTTGTTAAGGTCATCATCTGGTTGAGCAGAGCTCCCTATTTTGTAATATTTTGATAACAAAGATGTTCTCTGGTTTTGTATGATGCTTGAGACTTTAGAATTAATAGAAGTCAGTTTGTTTCATCATCTTGTTTAATTTGTGCTGAAACAATCGTGCATGGAGGATCCAAACGAGGGTTGCAGTTGTATTCTAATGTAGGTTTGATTACAATATTGTTGTGACCAGTTTTAGTCAGTTTCTTTGTTATCTTTCTTCTTCTTATGTTGAAATGCTTGTGCATGGAGGATCCAAATAAGGTGTTATAGTAACATAGTAATGGAGGTTTGATTATTATTTCTGTAATATATTTTAGCGTCTGAAACTTAAGCTCAAGAGTTCTCTTGTGCCTGAGTTTTTCTCCACCAAGCTACCTGAAAGCTGGATCCCCATGGCAGACTTGTCCACCTTTCTCATTAAGTCTTCCTTCTGCTCACCTTTAACCTTAAACCACTGAATGAAGTTAATGAGGACCTCATTTCCCTATGCATTTCTAGTCCAGTTCCCGTGTTAAGATGTTCTTGTACCGAGCTATGTCCATTTGACCTCCACTCATAAAACCATCCTCCACCAAACATTTTGATGAGTAAAGGGCTTATCCTCTTGCAATCTGAGGTGAATCTCAATGCTAACAGGGTGTAGGATGCCCAAGTTGTAGCACTTTCTTTGTGGTTGGGTCGAGATTTTCCTAACCTACAACTTGCACTATAACATGACTAATCCATGGTTCAATAGATTAGGGGTAAAATTTGAGTTGTAAGTGCCCCATTCCACTAAAGGATTTAAATAGGGAGTTGGATATGCTACAAGATGGTGTCAAAGATTATGATGCAATTTTGAGGCGTTTTGGAGGATTGTAATAATGAGTTTTGGTTGTTTAATGAGGATGTGATCAAATTTAAGAAATTTTTAGTGAAATCCAATTCACAAAGGTTAAGGTGGCAAATCAATTAAGTGCAATTGAGAAATTTATCCGAGAAATGTCTAAGTGTGGATTCTAATTCTTATGAATAAATCCAAGTTAAAGAGTCCATTGTTTTGTAGTTCAAAGTGAAATTGGACACTTTTACTTTTGTTATGTAAGGTAGTCATGAGGCTCTTTTGGGTGGCTAAAACTAGAGTAAATATTTAAAAAAGAATGCAAGTATCAAACTTCAATCTTAGAATAGAGAATATTCTTTCTATTTCGTGTTCCAAGTAGAATTAGCACAATGTCCCATGTTGAACGGATAATCGACTCTCAATTAGGGTAAAATAATCACTTGGGAAAGTTTGAAAGGGATTAATGAGAGAGAACACTAATACCTTAAGAAAATAAAGACTTATGTGAAAAATGTCCTATGTTGGACGAATAATTGACTCTAAATTAGGGTAAAATATTCACTTGGGAAATTTTGCAAGGGATTATTGAGAGCGAACACTAATACCTTAAGAAAATAGAGTCTTATGTTTATTTAAGGTTTCACATAGAAGTAGAGACCTAGGATTGAAGTACATAGGGAGGACACTTAACATGTTATGGTATCAAATGGACTCATCCCTTATATGTCAAGAATGACATTAAAGGGGAATTTATGTGACTGTGAGAAGGTAAATACTTTCAAGTAAAGAAGGTGAGGGTTGGTGAGTGAAAAACGTAGACTATTATGACTCGAGGAGGAATAATATTGTACCTTAAGTATGGAGGAGTTATGTGACTGAAGAGGTAAAGTATCATGCCTTGTGAATGAGTAGAGTATATAGTTAAAAGTGGAATGGAAAATTTTGGAAAATTTCAAAGTTATCATTCTTATGTTGTTGAAAGTAGACTCAAGGAGATTAGTTCAAAGCTACATTTGGGAAAGCCAACTCAGAGATCATGTTAAATTCAAATAAAGGTGCACTAATAGCTTTTTAGTTTAAGGTAAACCTATTTAAAGTAGACTAAAATATATTTAAGTCAAAGTCTGTACAAGGAAAATTGATTTCAACAAATGCAAAATGAAGGTTCTCAGGCTAAAGTGGAGTTGGACGTACACTCAATTATTCTCAAAGCAATTTGATGGCTTTCAACTAGGACAAGATGAAGTGATGGAAAATTATTTGAAGTCTCTATGTTGATTGTTAAACAAAGAAAAAATAGTAGTATAAGGAAGAGTCAGTTGGACAACAAGGAGTAGGATTTATACAAATATAAAGTCCTAGCTCTAAAACTAGTGTCAAGTAGATCAGTTCTAGCCGAAGTACCTAGTTCAAAGAGGCATATTATAAATATATCATTATGCTTCAAAATTCTTATTTAAAAGTATAAATTCAGTGTAAAGTGGATTTATTAGACAATGAAGTACTCAAAACAAAGAAAGTTAGCAAATAGATTCAAAAATTGACAACAAAACATAATAAAATCTAAAAAGTTAGGGATATAGTTGAGGTTGAAGTTGATTTCCACCATTGATGACTCATTTAATGCAAAAAGTTATAATGTGCATGAGGTAAATATTGAATATGTGGAAGTGCAATCCAACAAACGTTGAACCCGTTAAGTACTTGTCGATGTAGCAAAGACCAATTGAGAAGTCTCACTTAAAGGATGATGAATAGTTAATACTTAACAAGAGAAGCGTTGTCTAAAAAATCATTTGTTGAAAAGTTTGACATAAATGTATAACCAGTTGAGTATGAAAAGCAAATGAATAAAATGAAATATTCTAGTAGAATTTTTTCATGTTCTAAGAAATTGTCTTTTAGTCAATGATCCTTTCAAAATGTGTATCCAATGTGTTAATTGGTGGATGATTCCTTTCTATCCACTTGTCTCCCTTCTTCTTTTCATCTAATTTTTAAGTGACCTTGTCCTAGTTGATTTAGGAGTTTCATTGGTTACTAAATTTCGTTCATCTTTGCTTAAGTCAATTTGATGTTTCTCCTATTGTTATACACATTTTCATCAAAGATAACATCCACACTCACTATTATCGTATTCTCATGAGGTCCATACAACCTATTACCCTTGGTATCTACATGCTATCTAATAAATACATAATTAACACTTTTAGCATCCAACTTAGATCGTTTTTTATTAGGCCATTACAAGGAAAACACCTTCTAGAAGAGGTTTTTGCAAAGGTTTCTAGTGTTACAAGATTGGGAAAAATTAGAAAAAAAAACATCTGCTAAAAACTTTGCTATTAGTAGCAGAGGTTTTAACAAATTTTCCCTATAACTAAATTTTTTTGGCAGTTGGAAGTTGTAATGGAGGTTTTTTTCCGGTGCGCTTAAATCGATAATGCACACTAGTGTGCCAAATATATGCCATACAAACCACTATGACAACATTTGATATACAATGGGGTTTCAAAAATATATTATATTCACTGATGCATATAATATATTTTTGTAGCCATGGTTTGTATTTTAGATATTCAAAGAAGTAGTGCACTTATATATCTAATACAAATCAGTGCACCAATATGTAATAAGCATCACAATTGTAAAAATACATATTATCCATCAATGTGTATTATATATGTTTGATGATCCAGTACATATTTGATTCAATCAAAGCACTTATGTGTGTAACATCTGTAAAAACATCAGTGCATATATTATCTTGCACACCATTATGTTTTGTAGTAATTACGACAACAATACATGCAACGGTAATAATATTGTTAAATTGAATGGTTCTTTTGTTGTCATTAGAAGAACTGATGATTTTATTATAATTATTTACACTAGTGCATACAAATCATTTTCGCTCAAACACTTGCTAAAGGGAAATCCCTACCCCACATAGGAGAGCTTAGGGGAAACTGTTAGGCAAGCCACCCACTGTCACCTCAATGGCCTTGCCTCTTCACTTTAAGGATAAGGAAGAGGGTTCCTAACCTAAGGGTCAAACTAAGTCTAATAATTGAGTAGGGAAGGGAAGCTTTGAGACTTGGTTTGACTGAGGGCTTGGAAAGATTAACACTATTCACTCTCAAAGGGTGAAGGTAAAATTTAGGTGTGAGTGAAGAACATGCCAAAGTGTCAATTATGAACAAGCTTTGAAATATTTGACTTAGACAATAATTCTTATTCAATTGAAAAAATGTATATCTTGCTCAATTAGAACCATAAAGATACCAATAGAAATGTTAAATAAGTATCCAATTACAAATGAACATGAAACCATAACAATGCGTATTATTTATCACCACATCATTTAGCATCAAGGATTTTTATCATCATCAAGGAATTGTGTACAAGGAGTCAATGTGATTGCAATGATGAGACTATGGAAACACCACATACACTAGAGTTATCAAAAGCAACAAAAACAACAAATTTATATCATTCAATGGTGGACATGATTTTCCTTAGCCAATAAACAATGGTTAGGTATGTGACCAATATGTGTGATCTTATTATTCACAATTATTGATCCATGTACCAATACTACTCAAAGGTCATAGTAAAGATACATTGTACCATTGTGTGTTTGTAACTAATTGTAACCATGGAACAATGAACCATTTCAAAGGTATTTACCACATTATTCTCATGAAAAACATGTAACTATAACCATTGGATTGTCATGCAATAAGATATTTCAATCTGTGCGATATATATCAAAGAACAAAAACTTAAGAACATGGATCTATACTAGTATTAATGCCATGCTATCCCCATTTTGTGGGATAACTAAGGAGATTATGTCTCGAGGCCCTGAGGTTGCAGATATGGAGTTCCGAGAGACTACATTACCAATAGTATCCACTTGCGCAGATGAAGACCCTTCTCACCACCACAGACATCGAGATTTTTAGATGGCATCCACCACACTAGATGGCTTCTGAGAGGAACTAGGCCTTTCTCCATGAGGTACACGTAAGGTATTATGGTGAGTGTCATTTCAATATTTTAGGCATTTGAGTGTGTTGTATCTTAGACTGCTTTAGATTTCATGACATACTCTTGGACATTATGCCTTTTTACTTGCTTCACCTTGGTGATTGACATTTTTACCTAGTAAGTGGTCTTCCTTGGAGATGGGTTTGATACTAGGAACTTCCTTTAAGAGCCATCATACCATTTCCTACCATACTTACCACTTTTCATCACTTAAACCCCCCATTTCCTTATCTCTTAGGATTTTAGGGTGTATTGACCCAAGAAGGGGTTGTCTCTCATTCTATGGGAAGAAGGGGTTGAAGGCACAGAGAGATTATTGTTGGGTAAAAGATAAAATCCTATAAACCTTCGAGATGATTCACCCATGGATCCCCAAAGAAAGCAATGAATAACTTATCTATAAGAAAAGGGGGACCCACAAGAGTAAAAGATAGAATTATTAGGGGTTTAGTTAGAGGATAGGAGGTCTCATCATGAGTTGACCTATCATGATCATGTGTATCTAGTGGTACGAAATTACTATCATCTAGCCACCAAGCCAGGGTAGTGGCTCTCATTTGCACAATTGAGAGAAAGGAGGTCTCATCACGAGCCAACCTTCTCATTTACACAAGGTATTTGTGAGTGACATTGTCATATTCTAGACACCATGCCAGGACAATGGCCTTCAACTTGTCCTTAAAACATTAAAGAAACAAATAATGTCAAAATGATGGGCTTGGAAAAATTGCATTGCAAATGAAAGTGCCACACACCATCTACAAAGGCACCCATGAATGAGACACTACAACTCATTCTATGTCATGAACCCCATGAACATTGAGTCTTGATACTTAACCACTTCATCCACTTTACATGGCTTAGAGAGGGATCTATTAGAAACACTCCTTGACCTAGGGAAAGATCTACCCAATAGGACACCTTGTCAACCCTCCCATATTCAATCTTGGAAAGTCACATAATGTATTTGAGCACTTACTTGCTTGAGATGGTAATATTTGATGCACATGCTTAGGTGGATCATTTATTGATTTGGTTTACTTATCATGATACTTTGAATTGAGATCCTTGGAAGGCGTTCTTATTTGTCTTTGCAGGACCTAGTTGGTGGAAAGTTTTGGAGGAATAAGCCTAGCTTGGGATTCCATGGGGATTGAAGCCAACAGGTTGGATGTGAAGGGCCCTCATGTAGGATGAGAGAGACATACCTTTGGAGGCCTAGAATATGACTTGAGAGACATGACATAACCCTCACATGCCAAACGTTTTTTCCTAGGAGAGGCAAATCATCATCTTCTGGAGACATGACGTCATGCTTGAGGGGCTTGAGGTGGTGGTGGCTACACATGGCATGTTTTCAAGGAAGAAACCCTTGGATCATGAATAAGAAGGGTATATTGGAGACACATGGCCTTTGGAGGCCCAACCCTACCATCTCCAACTCAACTTTTGTCCTAAAGGTGCCAAAACGTCCCTCCTAAAGGGGTGGCGTTAGCCTTAGGGTTTTCATTTGTGTAAAAGGTAGAATTTAAAGTGGATTTTTTAATATTATTTGTGTAAAGGGGAAATATTAGGGTTTTTCATCCCTAGTCTTGTGGTTTACCCTAAAGTTGTGTGGAAAAACTATTTTGGTGACATTTTGTATAAATAGAGATCATAAGATTTCATTTCATAACATAACTCTCACATCTTGGAGAGGTACTTGGAATGAAAATTTTGCTATATTTATCCATTTATCTCTCTTTCTCTTGTGTATGACTAATTTCTTGGTTATTTGTTGATGGAAGTGATGTGATAGCCTTGGAAGGTGTTAGCGTCAGAAGTCACTCCTGGATTGCAGCAGGAGCAGAGCCCGACGCCCATCAGTTTTATGTCACAATTTAATTAAAAGGAGGTGGTCAAATGGAAAGAGACCCAGGAAAGCAGCTTTGACTCAGGAAACTGGGCCTGGTATGTAGAAAGCAAGGGAGGTCTTGATCCAACTTCTGTTAGTAAACTAATTAAGGGGTGGTATATGGAAGACTTGTGAGAAGGATGAACAAGAATGCCTCGGGCGACAGGCCTTTGGAAGCTTGAGGATGAAAAAATCAGAAACTAGGATCCTCTTGGTCCAGAGTTTCAAGGAGCTGAGGGGTGACTCAACTGGATCCTCCAATTCCAAGTCATTCAATGCTAAGAAAGTCACAGGAACCGATTAGAAACAATGCAACTGTTACAGTGATCCAACCTACATCATCCTATAACAACTACAACTCGACTGGATCCTCCAATTCCGAGATGTTCTGACATAGTAAACAAAGAGATGGAAAAGAGGCTAACATCCATAAAGTAAGAAGTCTCCAATGCCTTATACATTAACCATAGCGACCAGCGCTGCATCAAAACTTTACAATCGGGAGCCTTGCTCAACCATCGATCCTTTTCAAAAATGGCGAAAACGCCTACATATACTCAAAAATAACAACAGCAGCAAAAATGAGACGCTACATTAAAGAATTGTGTCTGCCTGGCTTCTGACAGCCTGCCTATGCAGAGTC
>JASDQU010350400.1:0-12217 GCA_032191745.1 Picea mariana
GGATGTGACTTCTCACACCCACCCTCTTACATGAGTTAAATTAATGATTGGCTTTGGGAACATTCAACAACAATTTAGAAGATTATACAAACATACAATAATTTAGGAATGTGGGTTGGATTAATACCCATGAATAATTCCCCCTTGGACCCCCTCTCTCTTGTGGAATCATACCCCCCATCATTCTTCCTCCATTTTGTATTGTAGCCAACGATTACTATTTTTATTAGTTATTTCAATGCACATAATATACCATTTGTCCTTTGGCCACTTTAAACTAATACAGGATCTTCACCCCAACACATAGAATCATGAGCCTCAATCACATTTATATAGTTACATTATAGTTCGCGGGGATGTTACATCCCCTCCCCCTTATTTTTTCACTGTTCTCAGTGCACAACACCTTATAGGTGTACATTTATCTTACAATTTCGGCTCCTCAGCCCTATTTCAACATATAAGCTCTCCAGCCCAAGATCACACAGGAATTCCCACCTAAACAAAATTACATACATTATTTTTCCCAAAAACCATAGATACTTAGGATCCTTAACCCAAACAGTGTAAGCTAATTTCATAATTCATTATTCTAGCAACAATTCCAACCAACAATGTTTCATTTTTCACGGCCTACACCACCTTTGTCTGACTCTAGCTACAATATTCTTCATGCTTTTTCGGTTTCCATAGCAATTCCAACCAACAAACTCTCATTCCCCTCAACCTTCATAACCCGAGAAAGTGTACCCATTATTTTCCTTGCAGTCCTTCATGTTGTACCACTTCTTTTCCAGGGTTCCAGTACAAGGTCAGATAGGAACTCCAGGAACTCCAACTACAATATCTTTTATACTTTCTTGATTCCCACAACAATTAAAACCAACAAACTCTCATTCCCCTCAACCTACACAACCCCAAGAAGTGTACCCCTTCTATGCACTACAGTCCTTTAGGTTGTACCATTTTCCTTCCAGGGCTCCAATACAAGGCCAGACATGAATTCTCTAGGTTGTGGCTCCAAGAACTCTAGTTGTGATAAGGGAACTACAACTATCAAAGAGTTGCAATTGTGCCTCCTGCACAACATCTTAACACAACTATCGTGGAAATAAAATACACGATCATCACATACAATCTCACGCAACTGCCCATAACAGTTAAAACATAATGCAATCAACTTAAACATACATAGTGATGAAAAAATAGACACATAAAAGCACTCAGCCACTTAAAAACAAAGATGCATAAATATCATTCACGAAGAAAAAGAACTAATGAATAAAAAAAACTTAGAATACACTGAACAACAATTCACCCATCTTTCAACATAATTAGCACAATGATTATAATCACTTATCTAGGTGGTTGTTGCTCTATTTTATGAGCAACTATGACAATAATTTAGTTGATTGTTCCATTATGAAACACCCTCATTATCCCAACCACCATATCATATGCATTCTAGATTTCCATCCCCCTTGCCATCCTCACCCTCCAAGATCAAACATCCCCTTCATTACTATACAATCCATCGGGAGATCCATCATTTGCCAAGGTGTTCTTGCGCAAGGCAAGCACCAACTCACTACCAGATTTTCACTAAAAATTTGTAACTTGTGTAAATCGTAGGGTTCCAGTTTCATAGAAGTAACCTCCATTCAAAGATTTCCAACTTTAATAGCCATCATCTCATCTGTATCACACACATACAATCATCACGAGATATCATCATAACAATTTTACATATTAATTTTCAAATATGTTTTACATATAGAAAACTAAGTTTCCCAAGCATGAGATTCTTTCTCAAAACATTTGGCTCTTGAAACAGTAGGCATTGGTCTTCCTTATGGGATTACACCACTACCATATCCAAAAAAAAAAAATCCTGTAATTTTTCTTATTTAATTTCAGACAAAAATATTGTTAGCATATCATAACAATTTTCAATTATTGATTTCTCAAATTTGTATTATATAGGAAAATAAAATTTCCTAGACATGAGATTTTTGCTCATTATGTTTGTCTCTTGCAACTGTAAATGTCATTTTTCCTTATGATATTACATCCCTGTCATATTCAAGACTACTCTACCTGCAATTTTCCCAACTTTGTTGCTGCTAGACAAGATTGTTTGCACTCATGCATATTTTCAGCAGTTCATGAAATGATTTTAGAATTGTAATTTACCAGCAATTCAATCATTTCCATCCATTATTCACTTTAAAAATGGGATTCAACCATTATTATATTATATAGAATGAGAGTATCATCCACCGCAACATATGCATTCAATCTATGAATTTCATCACTTTCAATTATTATTCATATTAAATGGAATGTAACCATCATTCCTCACGTATGCATTACCAACACCCAAAATTTTCATAATGCAGTCAACCATTACCAATGTTCCAATGCCCATGGTTGCATTTACCCAGTCCATTCTTGCATTGATTCTGGAATAGCATGTATCCATGGCATTCATTTCTACCGCTGGAATATGTATCATGTCTTGTCTTAGTTATGATCTTATAAACAACATAACACAATATGCAATTAATTTCTCATAAATGCAATCAAGCAGAGAATAATATTTGCATACTCAAGGCCTCCTTCCTTTACATCGATTCAAATATTGAGAACTTAACTAAGGAAATTCTTACCTCAATTTCCTTCGTCATTTTATGCAACATAAGCAACCCCAATTGCATACTTGCATGGTTGTTATCAATTTACTTGATGCTACCTGATTAATTGGTGTTGGGTAGAAGCTCATGGGCTCCCTTCACCAACCCCTTGATCAACATTCCCACCATCATCATTTGTCTTCATATGGATGGATACCATAAGAAACAATATCATCATGTTATAATCATTTTTCATGGATACACAATCCATCATTAATTTTATGCAATATCATAGCATCACAATTTCACACACACACACACACACACACACATATCAACAAACTACTCTTATTCTACACTCACGCCATATACATGTTCAGGCATGCCCACATGCACCAATGCACATCAATATGTATTGAGCAATAATATTATTATGGCCATTTCATGTACGTGCATTCCATCTTTATTATATTCATCATGCATCAATTCTATCATGCACTCCAATGCATATCTATTTTTAGATTTAATTTAATTATTTGATTTTTTTTTATAGACAGTTGTACTTGAATTCTTGTAGAACCTCACTATCAATCTGCACTTTCATTCTTCTCAAATGTACACCATTGGACCCTATTCTAAGCTCGCTATCCAAGCCCCCACTTGGCTATTCTGCATTTCCATCCGCTAGATCCACTAGTGCTACCATCTCACAACTGCTTCCTCTATGTAGGGAAAACCTATCCCAACATATTTTTGGCTATAATTCTCAATATCTATAGTCACGGTGTAACATGCACTATTTCAACTGAATATTAACATTGCAATTTAATTATTCACTCCCCATTTCCTTGACCAAACTAGCCTTGAAACACTATTATCTTTGATTGGCATTTCAATATTCCAAAATATTTCTTCCATGTCTTATTTATAATATTGTTTTCCACCCATGGATTTTCTCAATCTTAAATATCTCTTTTCACTCATTGAGGGATTCACTGTGAATAACTACTTGGCCACTCAAGACTACTTTGCTCCAAAGGAAATTTACACATCCTCCATATGTACCTGCACCTAGTTGTTTTTGCTGCACACTATGATAATAGAGACAAATTTCTTGCTTTTGGGGTAATTTTAGACAAAATTTGCTAGATCATATCGAACAATCCTTATTCTTACATCCCTATACTTGAATATAGAGATGACTCATCCACTCCATGAGTCACACCTCATCTCATGATATTATTTTCTCTTTCTTGTAGTAAGGTTTGTAGCCTTCACTATATTATGCCTTCAAGGCTATGGAGTCCTCCTTAACTCCTTATGCATGCTTATAAAATTCCTCACTTATTTTCTTCATGCTTTATGTGAGAATATCTATTAAATTTATCTTGTAACCCATGTAAGATCTATAGCAGTTGAATACAAATATTCCTTTGTTCTTCCTTAGACTTTTGTCAACCTTGTATCACTTGCTCTGCAATCCTATGATTCCCTTTGAATTTCTTCAATGCTTCAACCAACTATACAATATTTACCTACTTCCCTATCATATGGATCCCGGATTTAATCTAGAATAGATCCACACAATGATCAATTATGGAATTCTTATCCTCTTTCTAGAAATTTCTTTCACACAACACTCTCTGCAATGCGTTATTTTGCTTCTGAACAATGCCCTGTTAGCAAGCTAAACCTCTCTTTATTTGTCAAAATATTGTATCTCAATTGTGCCTATAGTATTATGCATAGGTATATTATGAGCATCGGCACTCTTCCTTGCACAATAATCACCTTTGAAACTCACCTCTATCATTTGGGAAGGTTTCTCAAAACTTTGAAGCTATTTGGAAAAATATTCACATTGAGTAATTACATGGTTCTTGGAATCCAATTCCACTTTCCATTACTTTTCATGTATCTCTTTATTTCATCAACCAACTCCTACAAGCTCTTCCATGTTTCCATTATTCTGATATTCAATCCTAGGCTTGGATTTATCTGATTATATATCTAATTTTGCACCATGTCCAAGAAACCATTTTTGTTAGAATTATGCATAGTATAGAAATTTTGTCAATTAATGCTACAAGTCATTATTTATCCCAATTTATAAAGGAAACATTGCACCAAATAAAAATATGGTTCCTTCTCTCCAATGACTATACTCATGCCTCAATTTGAGTTCTATGCGAAAATCTACAACATCTACATGTTGCAATCCTCCACTCATTTACTGCTACAAAAATATATTTATTAATTTTTGGAAACATTTTAGCACCGAAATGAAATTTATGGGTTGACATATTTCTTTTACTCCTCAATACCTTTCCAACGACTATTGTTTTTCCCAATTCTGAGCTCCGAGATGAAAGTTACGGTCTGAAAACGTTTAGGTTGTTTTACCCAATTTATCCCTATATGCTACAAGTGTCTTCTTTCTCTACCTTTTCATTTTTACATACCCAAATTCTAAATCTGGCTCCATCGTTATCTTCTATGGTTCATAAGCTATCGATATACTTACCCTGTGCCCCAAACGAACCTCTAAGCAAGGTGTTATGCCATCTGGAAGTAAACTGGTGCCAAAACTTTACCCTTACTATTTTGGTTGTAACATTTTAATACGAGCTCTGTTTTGTGAACAATTTAGCTCATTGGATAGCTCTCTCTGAGCTTTTTTATTTGATCTAGTGCAGTCTAGTTTTATGGGTTTCTATTGTCTAAAAATTTCATGTAGGCCCTCAAAAATTCCTTGGAAGTTAATGACCTTCAAAAACAACAAAATTTTGCATAAAATTGATTGTGTTACTGTGTTAACAACCCTTAAATTTGAGTCATTGATCTCAAAATTGGGTGAAATATGAGTCATTGATATGACTCTATTGCTCATCGATGACCGATGTTCTCCTTTTTTGCACACAACACCTTTCCCAACTTTTCAACCTGACTGTCGACCATCGGCCCTGTTATAGTGCAAGTTGTAGGTTGGGAAAAGCCCAACCCAACCACTAAACAAGTGTTACAACTTTGGAATCCTACACCCAATGTCACCTTGATGTAGGTCCCACACTTCAATGGTGACTAGGTCACTCTAGGGAGGCGATCCCAGTGACCCTAGGGGGATTGAGATGGAGATGAAGATGGACGGAAGTGAAGCCCCTATAGGTCAAGTCTAAGTGGGGTGAAAGGTGGAAAGAGGTTCCTTGTAAGTCAAGAAATTTTTGTCCCACATGTATAATACTTCTATGGATGATTGTACCTGCCCGAGACACAAAAAAAGACACTTTGCAACAATATATGTTAGCTAGATCAACAATTTAAGATTTTTGTCCCTAATTTTCAGAAATATATAACAGTATATATCAGGAATAAAATGATACTATAAGCTTCTCATAAATGATGAACATCAAGTAGAAAATGCAAGAGAAAAACTAGTGAATGACTAGCTAAACTCAAGATGAAAAACCAATACTCTTAGCGTAAAAGATAGGGATTTTGTAAACACTTGTCTACAACCAATTATATCATCCTTATGGCTGTAAAATTCAGTGTATTACAGAAATAAAATCAGCCACTGAAATCTCCTCAAATGACGCAAACCCCCACCTTAGTAGGGTCCACTTGACCTCCTGGCCTATGGATCTTCAATTCACTTTGAGCTGAAATGGCTCTTCGATTCCCAGCTGGAATCTTCAACTCATATAACCACAGGTCCTAGAATTTATGCCTGCACAAACAGGCAGTAGGCGTGAACCTCCACTCCACGTGACCACAACCTTAACCCCCAAAGGTGCGTCATGTTTCACGATGTCGGGACTTCTATTGTGAGACAACCCAACTCCTCCGATTCCTGAAAACCCGAAAAGGGATAACGACCCACTATCTCCTTCCTTATGCATCCATCATATAACCTCCAATCAAGTCCTGAGGCCACACCTCCAAGCACGTCGGGATTTAACGACTTACGAGTTCGCAATGCAACTCTCCTCCTTTTCCCGAAGCCCGAACTCGTGACTTCCTCTCTTACAAGTCGACGGTCCTGATTACTCCACGATATGACAGTCGAGATTTCGTTAGGATTTCATGTATCACAACTTCCGGGTAGTTGTTTCCTCCACACTCCTGACTCCCGAAATTATAAAATTTTAGAACGCCCCATATCTACGTCTCACGCTCCTCTGGGTCTACCGGCTGCTATCCCTCCTGAGCTTAAATTCTGTGAGGTGACTACAAACCTCTTCCTTCCTTCAAACTCTTTGAAGTTTCTATCCCTCCTGATCTTGTTTCGTTGCAACTCAAGGATTGTAGGGGATTCTTGCATGCACTCCTTGCGGCCTTCAGGAGAACCTCTTATTATCTGATGTCTTCCAACTCTGTGCACTCCTTGCAACATAAGTTCTTCAGCCACTCACCTGGGTTGGAAAATTCTAAGACTTCAGTCTAGCTTGTGCACACCTTGCATGGCTCTGTGTTATACTTGCACTTCTGCTAGTATAAGAACAATGGTATCCCTCCTGATCTTTCTGAGATAAACTCAAAATCTTGTCAGTGCATGCCTTGCACACTTTCATTGTACTCCTTGCAGGAATTCTCAGGAAGAGAAACAATTGAAACTTACACTCTCTCTCTCACAGACTTCATACATTCAACATCAAATCACAGATACACACACAACATTGAAACAAATGCATATAGAGTATATAAGAAAACTATAAACATACCATTCAAGAAATGAAAACAGTGACCATGATACACCATGAAATTGGATCAAAGCCTTCTTATATTAATTCAAGTGCTTTTGTACATGGGTTCAATAGCAACAACTATCTACTCATACATCTTCTTCAATCTATGTTCTTGTATGCTCTCTTATGCTCTCTTTATCTACATCTTGTAACTACCATGAGAATAATGATACAATAGAATACATACGAGGGAGCTTTCTTGACTTTTCCCTCTTACAACCTCAAGCTATCTAATTGAATTAAAGCCTACATCTAATTTACATTTATTACAATAAATGCCTACAACTGACAGATGAGAGAAAACGCTCAAGATCTGCGTTACAATCTCCAAACCATAAAAACAGATATATATTTCCAGATATTACATTTAATGTTTCATCTTTTCACATTCAAAATGTCTTCAAAATGCACCCTGGTGCATATCCAATTGTCCTCCACTTGTGCTTGCTTATGATGCTCCTGCATCATACTCCTCTGGATGAAAAATTCATGGACTCCTGTCCATGAGCTCCTGCACTATCTGTCCATGTTTTTGGATATCTGCTTCACTTTCCCAACTGGCATCCTCAATCGGGTGTCCCTTCCATTTTACCAAATACTCAAAATATGTCTTTCTTCGGGTTTTCTTGCTAACTCTCTAATCAATGATCTTTTCCATCTGTGGATTTTCAGCTACAGGAATCTATTTAACCCACTGAATTTCCTTCTGATTCTCTTCTCCTCCTACTTCATCTTCTCTATAAGGATACAAATTTGCTACGTTGAATATGTGATCCGAAAAGATCTTTTAATGACTGTGGTTAAGTTATTAATTCCATGTGTTAATTGACCATTTATGAAGTTGAACCAAAGAGGACGAATTTAATGAAGAAACATAGCATCCATAAAACAATATACATACCTAAACATAAGCATGAATAATAGCAAACCATAACAAGAGAAGTGATAACGAAGTTCGGCAAGGTTGCCTACGTCTCTGGGCCTTTTTCTTAGTGGAGGAGGCTTCTTTATTAATTCCTCAATGCTTGCAAAGTATAGAAAAAGTACATCAAATGGAAATCATATTGGTCTCACTGTGTTCTGCTCAACCTTAGAAATCCAACACAACTAACGGCACTAAAAAAGACTGAGTGTAGCTCCCAAAAATGGCTTTCAAAGGTCTCCTCCTCAACAACTTCCCTACATAAAAATGTCTTTGACTTGGATTTGATTCAGCATAACTCTCCTCCAAATTTCCTCCCATGGCCTCAAATAGGCCTGGTTTATATAGATATGAAGTTGGTTGTCCTTCCCCAACTTCCTCCCAATATCCCCCAAAATGGGCAAAAATCTCCATTAACAGGCCTAAAAATCATAAAAAATCTCAAACCATACAATAAAAACCACTTTGCAATAATGTAGGATGCAGTCCCCTTTTGGCTAGTCCCCTAGTCGTATTTAAGGCACTCCATGTGGCCACGTACCCATGTGCTGGCCCTCGAGTCCTTAACTCTCAGTCATATCAAAGGCCATGTGGCCATATCCCAACCGTGTGCTTTTGAAGGGATAAGCCCCTCGTTATATGGACACATGGTGCATGGGATAGAACTGTGCCCTAAAAAAATGCACCCAACAGGTAGTGGCACCCGCGCCCTCTTGGTGGCTGGTCACATGCATTACAAATGAACCATTGGCTGGGGCTTAGCCCCAACCCCTTTCCACCCATATTAAAACAAATGCACTTTAATAAATATAAAGTGGTTTGTTTAAAAAAGAAATAATATGGCGCATTAGTTGTTGGACTTGTCCCAAATATTTCGTGCCTACCAGGAGGTCATGTGTTCGAATCCCATGGGCTCCAAAAATTTTAGACCAACTACCATAGATGGGGTGCCACGTGGCACCAAACAACTTGCTGAGAATGTACCACTTGTCCACTTCTGATTCGATCTGCCATCTTCCCAGTAAGAGGTTGCCACTTTTCAACACCTGCTTCTGCCACGTCTACATAATTAAATAGCTTTGGTGATGTCATGTTGACATTAGCATTGACCTTTTGCCAATTTGACCCTTGACTTTTTAGTTGTTTGAGAATCTTATCGGAGTGCGATAACTCTCGCATATGAAGACCGTTTGAGAAAGTAATTATATGTCCAGAATTAGCATGGCGATCTGGTCACAATGGAATTGGTTTCGTCTGATTCCGAGAACTTTCAGTTTTGAGCCTTTTCTGGACCTGGGAAGCCTCTTGGATCTGATTCTGGATCACACCTCTGCACTAAGGACCTTTTGGTCCCCAAAAGGTTACAAAAATGGACTTTGACTGATTACATACTCATAAGGATGAAAACAAAAACACAATGTTGTACAAAAATGATGTTATAATAGGTCATCATTTCAACATGTGTGATTACATTAATGGAAGCAAAATACAATGAAATTGAGACATCCACTTCTGGAAAAACCAAGTGGATGGTTTCTTTCCTTCATGGTGTTCCTCTTGTTTCACTAGTAATCCTTCTTCCTTCATGAGTGCATGTACAATCCTTTTGTCCTTCCTTGGACGAAGCTCTAGATTAAGCTTCCAACAACTAGCATTTTGATGTCCACTCCTGCTGCAAAATGTGCAATGAGTTTTTGGCATCCAGACTTGTTTACCCTTCTCTTTCTTCCATTGTGGAGTTGAACCTTTATGTCATGTTTCCTTCTCGGTCAACATAGGTTTCCTGTACAAAGTTTATCTCTTCCAACACTTGGCAACACAATGCTTGGGTGAATGACAATAAGTACATGGATAACGATTCCACAAGTTCTAGATTACTTGATTATGCTTATTATACTCAAAAGGAGAATTGATAAAAACATGACCATTATACCTTCCATACTAATTTTCACTTTGCTTTGGAGATGACTTTCATTCACTACCACAATCCTAAAGTGATGCTCCATTACCTTTTGTGAAGTGTTCCTGCAATGATTTAAGTTGGCCATTTGAAGCATTACTTGCTTCCAAAGTTTTGGAACCAATCTTGGAGGATGCTCCAATCTCCACTTCACCATATCCCAATCCTAAGTATTGAGGCCTTTCCTCAACCTCAATAGGATTTACAATGCCTTGACCTTTACATCCAAGGATCTTCCCATCTTCATAACCCATCTTGGTTAGCAATTTCAAACCTACACCTCTTGTATGTTTTTCAAATGCACCAAAACCAATTTGATGAGAAGAAGAAGAATTTGGTGAATGACCTTCACTGCATACCTCAAACTTGTTTTCTGAAAAATATGTAGAAGGAACTTCCTTCAATTATTCTTTGACTTTGTTGTTCTTTGAAGATTTTACTTTAGGTGATCTCTTTTGTTCCAAGTAGTCTTCATACAACACTTTCACCATCTCGGCCATGGAAAACACCGAATTTATGAAATCTTTCTCATCTTGAGAAAGTCCTCCTATAGATGCCATTTACTCCCTTGAGATGAGATCTTCCCTGGCTAACATGCAAACTCAAATCCAAATGTCAACCTGGCTCCGATACCACTTGATTCGAAAAGATCTTTTAATGACTGTGGTTGAGTTATTAATTGCATGTGTTAATTAACCATTTATGAAGTTGAACCAAAGAGGATAAATTTAATGAAGAAACATAGCAGCCATAAAACAATATACAGATATGAACATAAGCATGAATAATATCAAACCATAACAAGAGAAGTGATAACGGAGTTCGGCAAGGTTGCCTACGTCTCCGGGCCTTTGTCTCAGTGGGGGAGGCTTCTTTATTAATTATTCAATGCTTGAAAAGTATAGAAAAAGTACATCAAATGAATCTCATATTGGTCTCATTGTGTTCTGATCAACTTCATAAATCCAACACAACTGATGACAGTGAAAAATACTGAGTGTAGCTCCCAGAAATGGCCCGCAAAGGTCTCCTCCTCAACAGTTGCTCTGCATAAAATGGATTTAGCTTGGATTTTCTTCAGCATAAATATTCTCTGACTATCCTCCCATGGCCTCAAACATACCTGGTTTATATAGATCTGAAGTTGTTTTTCCTTCCCCAACTTCCTCCCAAAATATAGGCTCAAAAAGAGCCCAATATCCCCCAAAATGGGCAAAAATCTCCATTAACAGCCTAAAAATCATAAAAATCCCAAACCATACAATAAAACCCACTTTTCAATAATGTAGGGCATAGCCCCCTTTTGGTTGGACTCCTAGTCATATTTAAGGAACTCCATCTGGCCAAGCGCCCATGCGCTGGCCCTCAAGTCCTTAACTCTCGGTCATATCAAAGGCGATGTGGCCATATCTGTAGTGTCCCCAAGGTCAAGCCCTATTGTAAATCATGTTCTGAAAGGAATTGTAATTATGTTTTATAGGCTGGTGAGCCAAGTTTTTATAAGCTGGTGGCTTATGTGTTTATCAGGCCAGGGAGCCTAAGTGTTGAAGGCCAGGAGCCTGCTGTTGTATATGTAATCACACAGAACAAATTAATAAAAAATTGTAAACACCACCAGGTGCAGATCGACCATGATGAATGAGTGAAGGGGGACTGAGCTTCCACAGAGAAGGCAAGGGATTAGGGGATAGAAGGTGGGAAAAGGGGCTAAGTGTTAAGCCTAGGGGGCTTCAGCCTTGGGAATAATATTTTAATATTATTCCAAAAAGACATGAGCATTTCATGTTTTATCCTAAGTTCCTAACCATGAGGAAGGTGATGCGTGCTAGGTAAACACATGTAGTTTCTAGGGTGACAAGTGTCATCCTCAACCCATGCAAATAAAATGGCGAATATGAGATGTGATGGGGGTTCTCCTCCATTCCACCCGATGGCCTGAGTGGATATGGACTTTGAG
>JASDQU010350403.1:0-12217 GCA_032191745.1 Picea mariana
ACGATGTGAAACCAATTTAGGTTTGGTATGAACGATGTGAAACCAATTTAGTCCCTTTGGCTTCCGATTTTAAGCTTTCTTCAAGTTTATGTCCTAGTACAAAAGAAGAAAAGGAATATATGTCTTGAATAGCATATGCTAATGCAGTAGGAAGTCTAATGTATGTGATGGTTAGTACAAGGCCAGACATTTCACATGCAGTTGGGGTTGTCAGTAGGTATATGGAAAATCCAGGTAAAGAGCACTGAGTAGCAGTGAAATGGGTGCTTCAGTATTTGAGGGGCACAAGTGATTACTGAATCACTTATCACTTAATCTAACTTCAATCATTCAAACATTTTATTTGATGTTATTATCTATAATTAATGCTCTTTTCATTTATAAATGTTTTAGTTTATCATTTTTGGTTGGAATTTGATAAAAATAAATAAAACACTTCAATTATACAGATTTAGTCATTCAAATATGTAGAATCAACAATTTCTCACCAGATTTTAAACAAAAATGAAAAGATAGTATCCAAAAAAAACCAAAACAAAGAAAGTTTGCAATACAGCTCCAATACCAACAACCTATGTTGTATAATGACAAGTATTCAAATTGCTTTGTTTCTGTTGAGGGTGGCTTTTAGGGTTATTTTTTCAAAAAAACTGATATTTTTTCTTATGAGATTAAGGGGACGGGGACAGTTACAAAAGAAAAGGAAAGGACGGGGACAGTTATAAAAAACGTGACGGGGACAGTTATCCCAGGCCAATAACAACCACACAATCAAAAATTCAAATTAAAAAATTCAACATAATGCAGCCAATATCTACCTGCTAAGCAGCAATCAATATTGCAGCATTCAATATTATATTGCAGCGAGTAATGTATTGACCGACCAATACACCACCGGTCGCAGTATTCAAGATTCCCACGACCGGCCGTAGCAGGGTGGATATTGGCCGCCTTCAACAGAGCAGGTAGGGTATTGAACGTTATTGGAGTAGGTACTTTCAAAAGATCGACCACAAGTTAAGAACACGAAAGTTTGACATTTAATTAATCGTACGATAAGAGCCCGCTCATGATACATTGAGATTGATATGGATATTGATTTTAGTTTGAGACAGGAACCATGAGGTCCATTCATCAGAGGTGCGGTCACCAGAACGGAATATCGATCCGCTTTCGTATCTGGAAAGACAGCTCAGTTCAGGAAAAAAATTACTCTTTTGTATAGGGACAGTTATATATATTAATGATATATGCATAATATGATATAAATCCAAATATTTTGGAAGTCAAATATATATAATTTTTATCTTGTTTTATATTTAAAACTACCATTCTTCTAACTATTTGCATATTTAGATGTAGATGCCCCTGTCGTATTCGGCCCATTATTCAACTTTGTGATTTGATTTTTTCATATGTAACAATTATTTAGCAACTCTATTGATTGTTATATTTAAATATGACATTCTTCTAACTATTTGCATATTTAGAGGTAGATGGCCATGTCGTATTCCCAAAGCTATGGCCAATTATTCAACTTTGTGATTTGATTTTTTCATGTGGTGTGACAATTACATAGCAACTTTATTGATTGGGAGATTGGAACTCACTATCTTAATTATGCTAAGATTAGCAAACCAATGCATCACAACTTTTTCTTGGCAAATATTTAGAAAACTAAGGCTTAGAGATAAAACCAGAGGTGCTTCCTGTTCTCTATCCTGATAAAATATAATCACATGTGATGAGATATTAATATTTTAATGGGATAAGAAAAACAGCCAAAAGATATGTCATCTATCTATATATTCTAATAAGCAATACTAATAGACTAGTTAGAAACAATAACTACAATTAGCTTGAAAGAATGTTTAAATCGAGCTTTTACCAAAATGAAATTTTTTTGTGAGGCAAAAGCCAAACATTATTCATGTTCCAACCATATGAAGTTGGTAATGCTTGTACATGCAATCACACCACTGGTATTTGGACCACAATTTATTTCATTTTCATAGGAAAACAATTTCATTTTCATAGGAAAACATTTAAGTAATTCAAATGTTTTTTTCGCTTTTAGTCTCCACATGATGTGAGAGCACTATGAAGAAGATCTTAGTAAATTTTAGGGGAAACATTATTTGAAGAATGTGCATGGGAACGGACAAAGTTGTAATATAGAAGACATTTTGTGAATGAGGAATGTGCATGATAATGAATATGGTACAAATTATCTTATAGTTACATTGTTGGAACATTAAAAGAAATGATATTTTGTGAATGAGGAATGTACATGATAACAAATATGCTACAAATTATTGTATAGTTACAAGGTTGGAACATTAGAATAAACAATATTTTGTGAATGAGGAATGTGAATGATAAATAATATGCTACAAACTATTATATAGATACAAAGTTGGAAGATAGAAGAGAAGGGTCTAAGTAATTAAAATGGTTACTAGTGATTTTTTGGTCAATGCAATTTACAAAACACACACAAATTTATTCTTGAAAACAATATGACAACATTGAAATAAATTTTTAACAAGTGTTGGCCCTCGACCAAGTTTTAAAAAAAATATATTCTTTGGACTTTGACAGGTTGGTCGAAGATGGAGCGCCCGCGGACCCTGAGATCGCGGATCTCACTTGTTTTGAGGGCTATGTGGACCCAATAAGGGGTTCATTTAGGGTTTTTGTAATCGGATTATGGGATGTCAGCCCATGGGGTTTACCCATGATTAGGCCTTATTGTAAGGGATTGTAAAAGTATAAATAGAAAATAATGTATTGTAGAAGAATAGTAAAAATCTGTCCTCTTGTCCTATGTGAAAGAAGAATGAGTGGATGAATGTAAGATTCAGAAGAATGAACGGATGAATGTAAGATTCAGAAGAATGAGCAGATGAATGTAAGATTAGAATAAGCGGATGAATGTAAGGTTCAGAATAATAATAAAGAAGACAAAGAAGTTGGTGGACGTTGTAAGGTTCAGAAGAATAATAAAGAAGACAAAGAAGTTGGTGGACGTAGCCCCACACTCGGGTGAACCACGAATATGATATAAATCCAAACATTTTGGAAGTCAAATATATATAATCTTAAATCTTGTTTTATATTTAAAACTACCATTCTTCTAACTATTTGCATATTTAGATGTAGATGCCCATGTCGTATTTGGCCAATTATTCAACTTTGTCATTTGATTTTTTCATCTGATGTGACAATTTCTTAGCAACTCTATTGATGGTTATATTTAAAACTACCATTCTTCTAACTATTTGCATATTTAGATGTAGATGCCCGTGATGTATTCGGCCGATGATTCAACTTTGTGAATTGATTTTTTCATCTCATGTGACAATTACTTAGCAACTCTATTGATGGTTGTATTTAAAAATACCATTCTTCTAACTATTTGCATATTTAGATGTAGATGCCCATGATGTATTCGACCAATGATTCAACTTTGTGAATTGATTTTTTCATCTCATGTGACAATTACTTAGCAACTATATTGATGGTTGTATTTAAAACTACCATTCTTCTAACTATTTGCATATTTAGATGTAGATGCCCATGTCGTATTCTCAAAGCTATGGCCAACTACTCAAGTTTTTGATTTGATTTTTTCATGTGGTGTGACAATTACTCAACTTTATTGATTGGGAGATTGGAATTGACTGTCTAAATTATGCTAACTAAACCAATGCATCACAACATTTTCTTGGCTAATATTTAGAAAACTAAGACCTATAGATAAAACCAGAGGTCCTCGTTCTTCGAGTGAGAGAGATATCCTAATAAAATATAATCACATGTGATGATATATTAAGATTTTAGTAGAGCCAAAAGATATGTCATCTATAGATATTTGAATAAGAAATACTAATGAACTAGTTAGAAACAATAACTACAATTAACTCGAAAGAATGTTTAAATTGAGCTTTCACCCAAATGTTGTTTTGTTGGTAATGCTTGTACATGCAATCACTCTTGTCATTGGAAAACATTTAAGTAACCAAAATGTTTTCTTCACTTTTAGTCTCCACATGATGAGAGAGCATTATGAAGATGATCTTCGTGAATTTTAGGGGAAACATTATTTGAAGAATGTGCATGGTAATGAAAAAAGTTGTAATATAGAAGAAATAATATTTTGTGAATGAGGAATGTGTATGATAATGGATACAGTACAAATTATTGTATAGTTACATTCTTGGAACATTAAAAGAAATAATATTTTGTGAATGAGAAATGTACATGATAACAAATATGCTACAAATTATTGTATATTTAAGAGGTTGGAACATTAGAATAAATAATATTTTGTGAATGTGCAATGTGTATGATAAATAATAGGCTACAAACTATTGTATAGTTACAAAGTTAGAAGATAGAAGAGAAGGGTCAAAGTAATTAAAATGGTTGCTAGTGGCTTTTTGGTAAATGCATTAGGATGTATGAAAGTGAAATTTAGGTGTACCACTTATCAAAATTATATTAATAGTTTGCAAATCTATTCATTTTTATCCAAACAACATATAAAAATCTCTTGTGTCATGGAAAACAAAGAAATAAAGTTTATAAAATAAAAGTTAAAACTTTTTACATTTTTACATATTGGTTTTGCATTGCAATATAATGGATGGAATATATAAAAATTGTTACCTAAACAAACTTGTAAACTTTTTTCTTAATAAGATTTCATGTAGCCCGATATCTTAAGTACCATGAAGAAACAATGCAATAAATTCTAAGAATATCTTAAAAAAAAAATTCACGCTAAAACATTTTATAATCTCTACCTCTTCAATTTAGAGGAGTTACATGTGACTTGTAAAACATATGAAAATGTCGTTACAAAGACATATGTTGTTGAATTAGGCGTTTTGATAAGATTACAAGTAGGGCTCAAAGATGGAATTAATTCAAACAAAGCACATAAAATATTAGATATATTGTTTAAGTGCAATAAGAAAACAATATAATAAAACCTATAAATGGTTCAAAATCTTTCCTAATGGAAAAATATTTTGTAATGTATGTATCTAAACTTTATCCAAACTGCAATGCAATTTACAAAACACACACAAATTTATTGTTAAAAACAATATGACAACATTGAAATCATTTTTTAACAAGGTTTTCAAAAACTATCTAATATACACCCAAATATTAAACAAAACCATCGACAACCATGAGAGGTTTCAAGTGTGTCCCAAGAAAGATAAATGGAAGCAATACAAGTCAACTAATATAGGCTCATCAATGAGAGAGAAAATCACAAACAAATGGGCATATTATAGATATATGAAATTATTTGGGTGGGATAAAAGAAATATGACTTTCCCTCCTCTTCCTCTAATTTGTAGCCTTGTTTCTAGGATGGCATGGGGGGGTGAATTGGTGGAAAGAGGGTGCGTTGGAAGAAAAAGGATTTTTGCAATTTCAATGTATGACAAAATAGGCTAGAGAAGGAAATCATTTCCTAAGAAGAATGAGAAGGAAAAGTGGTATTTTATCCTAGAATTATAGCCACACAAACAAGCATTCCAAATTTAACCAAGCAAATCCAAGCAAAGAAAAATCCAAACATCTATTTGCAACCTAACTTTTGATAGAAAGTGTCAAGAAACAAAGGTGTTGAACAAGACAATGTGGTAATAAACACCATCAAACAATAAGCACATTACCATAAGCACACTACCATAGCCAATTCTCAACACAACATGCATCAATCAATTTACTTAGAGCATTGGAATAGCATGGACCACTTTAAGAATTGTATGTTCTCCAATGACATCACCACTAGACATATGGATTTCAATAAAATCATATAGGTATTCTACACATATATCCATATTACAAAAATCCAATGAGAAAGAAACAAAAAAATGTAAGAAAAAGATCTAGGGGAACTAGGGGTGGGGAAATCAACTATTTAGGAAAAACTCATATGAGGTTGTACCAAAAATTCTAGGGCCAAAATCCAATGTTACAAGTACCTATCAGTAAACACGTTTTAACAGCAACGTATTCAATAAATCCTATTGTTCTTCTTTGAATATAAATGCAACTAACATACAATAGAGCTACATCTAAAATAAACAACTTTAGATTTTTTAAGTGATCACTTACCTCTGCTTCTTTGTCAACAAAGTTATCTTCTTGTCTTCTATATTTGGACTTACTAAACTTATTTTTCCTAAATTCATAAGCATAGTGTCCAAACTTACCACAATAGTTACATGTGCCATTCTTCTTCACACTAGTAGCTTTCTTTGATGAAACCCCACCTTGATAGAATTTTACCTCAAGTTGTGTTCTTTACCCATGTATTTCCTTTGTATGATTTCTTTCTTTTTTCCATAAAATCAAAATATTTCTAAATATGATATCAAAACTCTTCTGCCTTTCCTCTTATTGCATAAGGATACTTGTGAAGTCGTCAAAGGAAGGTTCTTTCTCTTTTGGTACAAGGATAATGATAAATAATTGATATTCATGCAACATACCATTTAATATTGCAGTAACTAGATAACTGCTTATACTTTCTCACCAATATCGACCAACTAATATTTTTGCAAAAATATCAGGGTGTGTGCACGAAGTTGGTGGACGAAAAAGTGGAAAGGGGGTCAGACAAGAATGTGTGCATATTCCTAAGAACATGCACACGTTCTTGATGTAGAGGTTAATAAAATCCCCAAGCTCAACTCAACATGCCACATAGGAACATTGAGAGGAAAGTGAGTGTGTTATTTAGAATTCACATGTGTTATTATTGTTCCCTTTTTAAAGGGACCTTAGGCACAATTTATGCCCATTTGAATAGACTACACCCCTCTTTTTCCATTCATTGAGCTAGAGAGGAGAAGAGCACCAAGAAAATACTAGAGATCTTTCCATCGTGTCTAATTCAATCCAAGTATTCTTGACTATTCCTCCCACTCTATTTATTTTTTACTTTTATTCAATTAATTTAGTATCCTTTAAAATAATCTAAAGTATAGAAACTTCTAATCTATTAGAAAAATCTCATCTAGAAAAATCATAGAGATTCACCTCTTTCATTTCCTAACATTTCCCCTCTAAAAATAAATATATATAATTTACAAGAAAAAGAGAAGTGGAAGGGGGAATTTTGCATCAGTCCTCCTTTAATATCAACCTCCAACATGCCCAACATACTTGGCAGCTCAAAAACTCTTGCTAGGTGGTTTTATGCCCCATTTGAATTAAATTGTGTCTTATAAATCCATTTGGAAGCCTATAACATATATTCATTTAGGACATGGCACAAGCTCTCGTGTTTGGTTCTTCATCATCACATCATATTCTACATTCATGAGTTGTTTCTAATCTTTCTTTCCTCTAGTTTCCTTAATTGAAATTGTTGTTTGTAATACCTTTTTCATAAGTGCACTTCCATATCTTCTATTTTCTTGTTCATAAATTTCACTAATACTCTTCATATTTTGTCTAGAAGGAGAACATCATTTTTTTGTATGCCTCGCTCAACTCTTCTCTAAACAACATCATAACATTCCTTCATTTCTTTAACAAGCTTAGGAACTTTGAAAATGCTAGAAACACTTCTCTAGGGTCTTAATAGTTCAATGGAAATAATTGTATCGTTTCATCATCCTTCTTGATGGTATAACCATTTTTTATTCTATCATATATTCTTCATATATCAAATTGTCATAGTGTTAACAATAGAAAATGGAAATCTATTATGAATATAAAATAATGCATGCATGTGCCCGTGAATATTTTTCTTTTTTTTATAATTTCTTAAAATATGTATTTGCATGGTTTTTGTAATTTTCTATTTTAATTAAATAAACTAACCTACTTTACTTTCCATGCCTTATTAAATTGCAGAAAATATTATTAATATGGAACCTAGAGACAATGAAAACCACCCACAAACACACAAAGATGCATAAAACCCCAACCCAACACAACCGCCAAACATAAACACACATATTGATGATGGGTTGGCCACATTTAGATCACTTCTACATGAATTAAGGGGCACAAGAAAACCTAGCCGAGATTCGTTGGCCACTTCATTGGACGTCATTGTGAGGTTCATTGGAAGTACCCAAGTGAAATGAAGTTATATTCATGAATATAGGGATAGGATGTTCAAGTTTTATAGGATTGGAGTGGATAGAAAGAAAGTTAGAGACATTGGTATTTCAAAACAAGATCTGATGTCTCTTTTTCTTGATCCTCAAACTATACAAGAATCACCTGTCAACAAGAAACACATGTGTATGTAATGGTGCACCCACTGGATGGATAGGTGGTTCATGGTCTTTGATAAACCTTCCTACAATAACAAGGTAATTCCTTTATACTTCTCTAGAAAATTATGACTAGGAATTATTTTGGGTCACCATGTCAACTATTTCAATATTGGTGATTTCCAGCAGTTGGGTGGAGGGTCCACACAGGATCTAAAGTGTGTTAGGAGTGATCCCATGCTAGGTCCTCAGCCCCCCAGGAAAATTCCTAAGCCCCCTTCCCACCTTCCTCCCAATATAGATGGATTGTAGTAGGCATAGATAACTTTACCAGCCTTGACTCAGAGTGTAGTGAAACATGGTAGTTTTGTTGCACTATCTTGGCAGGAGGTGAATGATGGTGACATTTATAGAGGGGTCAAACCTTCAACCCCTAGATAAAAGTGAAATAAGGAGAGGTAACATGGACAATGAAGTTATTCATGTGAGCCTCACAGATGCTCGAGTTGCGGGAAGACTTGCTATGTTCCTATGGAGGCCAATGGACACCAGAGCTTCATGGAGGAGGTTACTATCTTAGCCATATCTATTTTCTCCATCGTTATATATTTATATAGTATTATGTCTATTTATTTTGATGTTTTATGGTATGATGTTTTGTATTTTCTACACCCATATAGTATACCCTCTATGTCGATAGATGCATGAGTGTCTATCTCCACCATTTATGTAGTAGTAGAGGAAGCATGCTCATTCAGTGTATCACATACACATGTATGTGTCACATTTGATAAATTCACTTTTGTGATTTCTTGACTTTCTAGCATCCTCAAATTTATAATGCTCTTGTGTTTCTACAGGTTGCAGGACGAGGTAGTGTCGAGCAATGTGCACATAAGATGGACAAGTGACCGACTTCACAGGTGTCACATGTTGAGTTAAATCTGGTTTCAATCTCAAATATGTTGTATTTATGTTGTTGAATTTTACTATTTGGTACTAATAACAATATTATTAATATGTATGCAGGCTCCTGATATTTTTTCCATTTACAATACTAGACCATTCCTTGGGCACTTGGCGATAACTTTTCGGCTATATGTTTCCAAGCCAAGCATTATTCCATCACTTGTACGTCCCATGTAGGTTAATTGTCACCCACCCACACCATATTTCATATTCCATGCATCCTCACTAGATACACATGCATGCCACCCACCCGCACCACCTCTTACATCACATCCATCCACAGTGGATGCACCCATATGCCACCCACCTTCACTGTTGATGTTTTTTTAGTCGTGGTAGGTATTAACCTCCATGTGTAACCTAATACCTAGAACATAATATTCCGGAAGCAAGTGGACCATTAAATAAATTTGTGGAAACCCTAGAAGACAAGTCAGCCTAGTAGAATAAATAATATTAGAATATTATCTTCCAGAAATACAAGTCAGCTCCACAGGAAAAAGATAAACATAAAATATAATTATTAGAAAGTTAGGTCGGTCCAACCATAAAAGTTACTGGATAGATTAATCTAAATAGAGGACATTTGAGCTCATTTGTACACCCAGTTAGTGTGCAAGTCTTGTGGAGAGATGCAGTTGCAACTGCAACTGCAACTGCAAGGAGGAATAAGGGCACATGGTCATATTTTGGTCTTGGTCTCTCCCTTGGTGATTTTTTTGGTAATATTCTTGGTGATATTCTTGGTGATATTATTGATATTCTTGGTGATATTCTTGGTGATATTCTTTTTATATTCTTTCTAAGTATGGAACAAGTTTGAGAGAGAGAGAGTAGTTCAGTTGTAGTTGTTCCAATTTTGTATGGTACTTGTTCTTTGAATATGGAGACTGTTTCTCTCTTTTTCACTACCCATGGAGAAGGAGCACTCTACCTATCTTGAGTTGTTGTTGCAGTTAACAACTAGGGTTTATCTGTTGGTTCTGGAGTAGGCTTGCTGGAATTATTATAAGTAAATATTAGTGTGGTCGGGGGTGGCATACATGAATTCCTATGGTTGGGTGACAATGATGTGACATTGTCTATTTCTAAATGAGCATGCCAAAATTTCAACACCCTCCACCATTTCCATCTGCTCCATCCAACGAGGATTCCACAATAGATGTTTCCTCAGAGAAGGTTGTACATCCAAGTGCTCCACCTTCCATAGACTCTCCATTGATGCCCAACATATTCACAGTGATATAATTTGTTGATAATCAATTTTTATGTATCATGAATGGAATTGATTTTATGCATAGTTATTTAAATTTTGTGATTTGATCTTTGTTACTAACGTAGGGTGGAATCGCAAAGAGATTAGGGTTGCGGAGGAGGTTAAAACCATAATGATTGTCAATACCATCTATGGTGAGTATTCTTATGTTGAATTACAAAGTATCATTTTGTAAGTATTTTAATTCATTGTGGAAAAAGAGTTATAACGATGTTTTTTCTTTATGCAGTCTCTAGTGTGACGAACCACGCCTAGACACAAAACAACTGGACATGCTTATTTGAGCGAGAGAAGAAATATCAATTTATGGGATGCTCCTGAGGGTGGTGAGGGTGGAAGTGGTCAATGAGTGACCAATGACTACCATTTTGTATCTAGGCCACCATATGGAATTATTTTATGTTAGGGAACCTGTTGTCATTTTGTATATTGGGCACGATGTGCCATTTTATAAAAAATGTATATTTTAGATGATGTTTACTACACACACACATTTCATGGAATGTTTTTCATGAATATCATTGTTTCTTCATTTTGTATTGATGAATGTATGAATTTCAAAGTTTTTCGATTTCCACTCTTTTATGTTATCTATGAAATTGCAAGAAATAAATCTAATCTAAATGGATTTAAATAAATATATTCTCAAAATATAACTCTCTGAAACAATAAATAGAAACAACTATGTATATATATTCTGCTAAGAACTAATTCCATAAAAATACCACTACAAGGATATTCCTAGGAAACATAGATTTACATTGTTTTATAAAGGGAGAAACCTACATGAATATCATGAATATGAACATGAACATAATAATAGATGAGTTGAAATCAATGCACACTTTGGGATTATGGATGGATTTGGGATAATGGAAACATGATGTGAAGATGAAATGTCAAACTAAAAGTATCCTATAACCTTCAATTTAAGATCTCTTAGTATGATAAGTTGAATATTGTTTTTCAATAGTTTGAAGGAGAAATTCATATGAATTTCTTATGGTGGAAAATATTTCTAAGTGCTAGATCCATACACAATTAATTGTTCTCAAGGACCTAAATTTGACAAAATACTGAAGGCCCATCATAGTTAAGACTCCAGGAACCAATAATAAGAATCATGCAAGCTAACATAATCAAAATAGAAATAAGAGGGTTGAAACCTCACATTACTCTATCCAAAATGAATCATTGTTCATTATAATGAAAATCACAACATGCCACAAGGGTTTCTTGATAAAAAATCAACACATAAAATATAAGCCTCACATCAAATGAAAATATACCTCAAATTCTCCATTAATCTTGCCAAAATGTTGTACAATGTACACCAAGGGGAGAGCTCCCAAATTCCCAAATTATCCACCCTTTATAATGGAGAGATATATCTCTCCTTTATAGAGTGAGTCTCTTCTCTTATACAATAAAATATTATTATTTTCTAACTAACACCATGACAAGTCAAATAAATATTATTATAATGGATTAGTTAGATCTCTTCTCAATCCATGGTTGACCATGTTACAACATGTGGACATTATCCTCTCCAAATAAATTCTCCCTCATCCAAAATTAGTAGT
Organism: Picea mariana; assembly: GCA_032191745.1. Taxonomy (NCBI): domain Eukaryota; kingdom Viridiplantae; phylum Streptophyta; class Pinopsida; order Pinales; family Pinaceae; genus Picea; species Picea mariana. The sequence goes on from JASDQU010350403.1 coordinate 12,087, forward strand.
AGTATGCACTAAATAATTCACATGAAGGGGACACACCACCAAAAATAAGAATCAAACCAATTCCAGTGCCAAGTGTCCATGTGTAATGTTCCCTCCAAGAATGTCCATGCATGAAACCACCCCACATGCAT
>JASDQU010350407.1:2196-12216 GCA_032191745.1 Picea mariana
TGACAATAAAAGCAACGAAAAAAATAACCTTCGTCCGGCCAAAGTTTTTTAGTTATATGGAGCATTCGTTATAATCTAGAAAACCAATAGAGGAGGTTGTAGCAGAGGGTTTTTTGAAAACTTTTCCAAAATGTGTACAGTAAAAACCTATGCAAAACCTCAGTTAGAAGGTGTTCTCCTTGTAGTGTACCTTGTAGGTAGCAATGGATACCATCATTGGTCCCTGTTCACTTGGTTCTTTCAGTGTTCAACATCAAAACATCCAATCACAATGCATTGGTTCTTACTATTACCTTGGTACCCACTATCATTATCGATGCAATACCTTGCATCTAGCAGTAATTTGTATCTTTGATCATTGACTATATGGTTTATCCCATGCTTTGTCACAACTAATTATCACATCATGGAGATTCATACGTTGTGATAACCATATTCCAAATCTAGTTGAATATTAATGGACATGCAAATCTCCTTTCCAACATTATCATGAGTCTCCAGTCTAAGCTTACCTTTAGTGAATCAACATGTCCCGACACCCCCCCAATATTGTGGGTCACCTCTCCAACACTTTCATTCCCCCATTGGATGTCATTGTACCATCACATGTTTCAAATGGAGGAAAGTTCATTTTAAATGTATTTTGTCTTGGATTCATATGTATTGTCTTACAAAGCTAGGGTCCCTTATTGTACTTGACTTGACAATTTCATGAGCATGAGCATGCCCGCATAGTTTGTAAATAGATTGTATACATGTCTCACCTAACATTTTTTGTTTGCAAGTGGCCTCATTTCTCTCTCCACAAAGGTTCCCTCTCTTTTTGAGGGTCTCTCTCTCTCAATACTTGTATGAGAATCTGATGATGTATTTTGGCTAAACATTGTTTTTCTATCTCACACATCAAAGTAGGTCTATTATCACATCATCTCGTCCACCTGCAACACTTAAGTGATTTTATCCTACCATATCACAAAGCAACATTTGTCATTCCATATAAACTTAAAACTATAGAGAGCAGGCTAAATTATTCAAGGAGTACCAAAATTGGCCTTGAAATTTCACCAAATGGAAAACTACAGAGCCTCTCACGTGATGGGGTGCACAAGTATGTGGGAAATCTTTTGATAGCTTTGTTACACAAATAAATCAATTAATTATGCAACCCATTGAATGGCATGGTCACTTAGAGAGATTGGTTGGTTAATGGACACCCATACCATTCTAGTCTCTTCACCTAATGAGGAGTACTTGACTATTCGTTTCCCATACTTATATTGAATTCAAGCCAGTGCACCAAGACTTGACATGGAGCTCTATTTCCCTCCATTTGTTTCTTCATAAACTCTATAAACAAAGGTCTCCTCTACCCATCTTTGTAACTTGTTTGGTGCAATGATTATATTGTCAAGATTGTGCCAAAGTTTGAGAAGCTCCTTACTTCCATTCAAAAATCTTGGAGTTCCTTAGCCTCATGTTGCCCAATTTCCCCCTTAATGTGTCCATTACATAAAGGTAAGTGCTATCACTACAAGTTCAAATAAAACCTATTGGAGGATACAAAGAACATTCCCATGAAGAGAGCTTGGAGACCACTTCCACAAAACTCCCTCGAGTGATATAATTCATGTTTTGTTGTCTTTCCATTGGATTATGTAAATAACTTCTCTTCTCCCCCCCAACAAAGAGTTGTTTTATTCATTTGAATTCATGTCCGAGAGGATGTTTAGTTAGTATGCATGCTCAAGGGATAAGATTGATATCATAGTTTTATTGTTCACTCACCCTTTTGTTTGCCACAATACAACAACCAACTGGGAAAAGTCTTTTGGTCCACACATGCCAAACAACCCCACCTGCTAAGGTTATGTTGCCAATATTGTGCCAAAGTTTGAGAAGCCCCTTACTTCCATTCACCACTCTTAGGTTTCCTTAGCCTTGTGTTACCCAATTCCCCCCTCAAAGTGTCTATCGCATAAGGAGAAGTGCTACCAAATTGTTGTGAGAGCAAAGAGAGACTATTGGACAATTCAAAGAGCCCTCCCATGAAGATAGCTTGGAGACCAATTATGCAAAACTCCCTTCAGTGATATAGTTCATGTTTTCTTGTCTTTCTATGGGATTATGTAAAGAGCTTATCTTCTTCCCCCCAAAGAGATGTTTTATTCGTTTGAATTCAATTTTGAATGGAGGCTTAATTAGTATACATACTTAGGGGATAAGATTGATATCATAGTTTTATTTTTCACTCACCTTTTGTCCACCTCAACACAACAACCAAATGGGAAAATCCTTTTGGTACACACATACCAAACAACCCCATATCAAACATATCTCCAACCAACTTTGTATACAAAACATCAAGATAGGTTCCCATGATTTGTTATCTCAAGTTTTCCTTGTGGACACTCTATTGTAAATTTAATATAAGTGATCTATATCGAAAGAATGATAATGTGATAGTGGCAAGCATATGTGCTTTTAAAGAAGTGAAATGGATTAGTTTTTCCTAATTATCTTACATAGAATGAAATAAGCATTCATAAAATTGAATATGCAACTAATGTCAAGGTAATCTAATCTAAACCAATATATTTATGTTGAAGATGTGTAAATAGGGGTTTTTGTATCTTTTTGAAAGGCTTGAATGTCATTGATACTTGTCTTCTTGAACTATTTTTTGACCATGGTGTTCTGCGTCAATGCCTTAACCAATCATTGTATGCCATGCGTCACCCTCTTGACTATTAAGATGCCATGAAACCAACATCTCTAGTGTTACGAAGTCCTATAAATTGTGCACTTCTTATGAGGGCATGAATTATGTGGCATGACCACCTTGCTCCCTACAAAAACAATATTGATCAACCCAAATAGTGAAACCTTCTCCCTACCCACACTTTCCCCTCTTTTTTTTGAGCAAAACTAGTGTGAGACAATTGGGTACATGAAGTTTGTCAAACCAAATGAGTAGGTCAAATATGCCCCCACTATATGCAATTTGCAATGGAATTGTTGGTGATGCCCATGATTGCAATTGCAAAATCCAACTAGTTATCATAGATAAAGAATGGTTCATGAATTCATTTATCTGTCGATGAAGTTGAAGGGACAATATACGAGTTCTATCACATTCTCCTTGTGTTTAATAAGTTTTTCACACAACTTCAATTCATTGAGTAAAATGTTGATACACAATATGCCAACCGGAAACAAGTGTAAATGAAAGGTCAATATTGAACAACATTTCCACTGATCTCAAGTATTGACTGTCTCGTAATATTCCCTCTAGATTAATCTAATCCACGATCCTTTCCATACATTTGAATTTCACTTAACAATGATATTATTCTCATTGTTGTTTTTTTTTAACCGAAAATGGTGGATTTGTATTAAGTAAAGGATGCAAAAAGAGTTGCAACAAATGTATAGAGGACTTCAAAATTTTCAAAATGGCGGATTTCAAGGCCTATTAACAAATTGTTTTAGCTTGCTAAAAAATACCCTACAAAATACTTATGTGAACATCCACATTTAGTCAACCTAACAGTGAAAATTATAACATATACCACTCAACATAACTAGTAGAAACATTGCATTGATTAAACATGAGCAATAAGCTTGTCCTCCGTACCTGTATAGGCATGTTTGGTATCAATGGCAAAGAATTCAAATCTAGAAGTAGGGTAGTGCAGACTTGGAGAAGAGTTGCATCAAAGCCCACAAACTCTTCCAAGTTGTTGTTGTAGTGAATGAGTTACACTTGAATGCCTTCCAACTAGACCTTGATTGCATTACACTCATCCTGGAGGTGATAGAGTGATTAACGATGCTAAAGGGAAAGCTCTAGGATAGACATAACCTAAGTTTCAATGCCGCTCAATCTTTCTTGCATGGTCTGCACAATTTTTTTTAAGTTGTCCATCTCTTGCTCCAACTAGGCCAACCGCATTCTTGAGCGATTGCATCTACCCACCATGGAACATCAATTGACAAAGAAGCCTAAGAGTATGAGCAACTTGAGGCTGTGAGAGACGAATTGAGGGTCGATCCAAGAGGCTTACTATATAAAAATGGAGTGGGGGAAGGATAGGAAGGGAACGCCTAAGTACAAGCTAATAAACAAGGTCATTATTGCCCACTTTTCTGAGCCCAGAACCTCATTTATTGATGATAGAGGAGGATTGATGATGTTATCATGGCGTTAACTTATGTCTCATAGACACAAGCTAACATGCAAGCTGTGTAGATAATCAAAAGGGTTGGATTGGTCGAGTTATGGGGGGGAGAAAAGAGAGTCCATCCCATCTGAGACCATAGCCACTCATGGAAATGATTGTAGAGGATATAAGATACGGTCATGGCATATGCAACAAGCCCCCAAGCGCAAGTAGACGAGTGGGAGAAGTAAATAGACCAGTGAGTCGGGCGGGGCAAGTAATACCGATGTGACAGGGGAAGTCTTCCATGCAAGAGAAGGAGGTGATAGGTGTTGAGAGTAGGAGGGATGGTGGCACGAGTCATAAGGAGGTAGGGGCATCAAGGGACGGGGTTAAAGCCCCTAGTCCCTTTATTAATCCATAAATATTTGATTGTTCTCAATATGCCTTTGTCGGCTTGTTGATCCACAATGGAATTAAGGTGGCGAAGGACATGCCACAAATCCACATATACAAGATCCCGGATGACACTCTAGATTCTTGTGAATATAGAACTTAATTACACATCTCTAGGGAGAGTATTGAGCTAGAGATGTATGATTGTATTCTTTAAGTCGCCCATAATAGTGATTTTACAAATGCCCTGAGTGTTGACGATGGGAAGACCTTGAAACAATCCACAGGCCTTGTTCAAAGCTAGGCCTAAATTCCAGGAGTAGGTCAATTCAATTTTCCCTTGAAGGCCAAAGAGGACCCCTACCGCACTGCCACCACGATTATTCTCATTGTTGTTACCCCCAACAAACACACACAATTGTTCTCTTATATTATAGCCTCTTATTAATACACACCACAAATGTCTAATCTTGTTGGCAATTAGTCTTATCCAATTATCTCAAGGATGAATGTTTTCCATTAAATTATAGTACCTTTGGGTCTCATAGTCACTAAAATTTGGTCATATGGAGATGGGGTGTATATGTTTTATAAAAAGGGTCATATTTAATCACTTGCAAAAAAAATAATGTGCATTGTTTAACTAGTTAAATTCACCCTAGAAAGGACCACCATTCCTTTTTTTGGGCATCTCGAGTAATATATTCTAATTATTCTTKGTTTCATTTAAAAATAAATAAAAATATTAATGGTCTAATAATAATCTAGGTCAAGGTAGCTTAGGCCACTCCTCCCCACGATTATAGTCTAAGGCTGCCACACATGATTGAGGAYGAGAAATTCGATCATAACTACCCCACTAATTTAAGAATAACCTCCTACTCAATCATGATTCTACATTTCTCCTTCCCTAATTTGCTTTGGTGTTCTCAWTCCCTTGCTTTGAGGTGTGCTTATTATTATATAAATCATTTATGAGACTCTTAATGTTGGCAAATGCTATGCACCGTGCACTTTCTAGCTAGAACCTTGATGTGACAATAGAGCATCTGGAACCATACTGTTTTCAAGGTTMAAGGCATAAAAATTTTCATGTCAAGGTTTTAGGAAGAAAGTTTGCATGGTGCTTAGTGCTTTCCTTTAATGCTCACCTTTCTAATTTTGTCTTGATATGAGATGCTTTTAGGAGGGATTATGGAATTTTTTTTGATAAAATAGGCCGAGGAAAAGGACAAGAGAGATACATGACAAGTTGATTTCTAATGGAACACTCCAACATTAACCGTTGCCACACACTTAGGCACATAATATAAAAAGCTATGAAAAATAAAGATATAGATCTTTGGTGTTGTATTGTTGATTACAAAAGAGCATTTGATACCATTTCAAGGGAGAAACTATGGGAGAAATTAAGGAAACGAGTGTCTCGAATGGTTGGAGGGAAGTAATACACAATTATATGAGCATGTAATCTAAAATCATAATCACATGGGCTCTTTCAAAGAGCTTCAATAGTGTCATTAAGGTGAAAGAAGGTTTCCCTCTCTCCAAAACACAATTTGGAGAAAACTACAAGCAAATTAGAAAGCATTTTTCCCATTGCAAAATAGTTGCATGACAGTAGAGGTTATGCACTGACAAATGTTGTGCTTCCTCTTTAAATCTCATAACCTTAATACTCCTTTCATGTGAAGTATGGGGATCAAGCATTTACAAAAACATATGGAACTAGGTCAAACAAGTGCAAAAACAATTAATAACAAGTTGTTTAGGAGCAAAAACAACACCCCTTGCGAGATACCCCTAGTTGAAACATGACTATACCTAATAGAGTTGGAGGTGTTGAGAAAATTGATTATGCACAGACACAAAACGACGATCATGGACAATGGCCCGAGTCTAATTAAATTCAACTAGGATGAGCTAAAAAGGAGGAAAACATGGAACCGATAGTGTAGAAAATGGTTTGAAGAGTGGGATATAAAAGAAGAAAAGTTCCCAATGACTAAAAAGGCACTAAAAATCATGTACTATAATTCTACAGGAAGAGACAGTGGAGTAAATGCACTAAAAGAAAACAATAGTACTACAGAGACAACTACAACAAACAAGAGGAGATCAAAATAGAAAACTACTTGAAGTTGAACATCTTGGGGTGTGAAAGATAGGTAATAACATAACTAAAAGTTGATTGACATGGGATGAGATTCGAAATAGGAACATGGAACAACACATAGGAGGAAAGTTTATGCCAAGTATGTAGAAATGGGGAAGTAGACATTGAAGAATGCCTTCTTCTGCATTGTGAGACATACTCACAAATCAGGGAGAGAGAAAATTTGCACATTGGATACTAGAAAATAACATTTTATGAGGATATAGTGAGATGTACAATAAGGTTTGCTAAAAAAATGATGTGGGCAATAGTTAGTTGGTCGAGAGTAAAGTCGACGGGGCAATTACTCCTCACTGCAAAGTGAAGGGGACCATATCCAATGGAATAGATCAAATCCACGACTTGAGTGCTTCCATTATGCCACTAGCTCTAATGATCAAAATTTCTTACTTCAATGTTTTCAAAAGTAGTACACAAATTAAAAACTTTGTTATTCCACATGACCATTCAATCTCATAGATAATCAAGTAACAATATTTCTAATCATTTATCCTAATATATATATATAGTTAGTTTTATAATGTCAATTTCATGGTAATGGGCGATGTATATATATTTAAAACACTAGTTGGATTTTAAACCATTAAATCCTTTTTATCTCTAATTTTTACTTGCATATGTCGAAATTGGCCATCAAATTAAATGCATATTATATTTAAAAATATTGTATTTAAGAAAATCAAAGCACCATGTTGCAAGCATTTTCATCTCTAATAAAGGCATGTCCCCATGTCCCATTAGAATACCTCTTCACATGGGATCACATATTATAATTATAAATAAATGATATTTATAACTATAATATAAAATACTTTTTATAAGTATTTCAAAATGGAGATTAAAGTATTCAAAATCGTGTCACTCATTTAAAGGGTGGTCTCATGCAACGTATGACTTATATATTAAATAATCTGCGTGACTTATATATTAAATAATCTTTCTCTAGTATATTTATAATTTATTAAAACATATATAATTATATATTTATAATTTATTAAAACATTTAATACTTGTGAGACTTAAAAGCTAATCATGCTAAGGTTGACATTATTTTTTACCTACAAGTTGATTGAAACATAAGGTGGTTGTAAGAACAAAGATATATTTTCAAAGTAAAATTTGTACCTACCTCGTTGTTTGGTAATACTAATTGTCCATGGAGAATATTATAATGGGATAGTGCGCCTCTTTAACTTTAATCCAATCCTCTTATGAACTTTATTTCAAATGAAAGCAAAGGTTTATTTGTTCGAATGGCAACGTTTCCTTTAATTTTATATTTAAGCTTAATTTTTAGTCAATTTTTAGTCATTTCTTACCAACATAAGTGGAATAGTAATTACCTTCATGGAAATAATATTCACTCGGTGTAATAATTCAAAAAATGGCTTTTTTGGATTTATAGTTTTAGGTGAAAATGTATATATATATATTGGGAATAGAGTCTAGAAATTTATTGGTTTTTTCCCTCATTTCAAGGATGGTATTTGGGGTAAACTAGATTTTGTAGAAAGTTAATGCTTTTTCGATAGCTTATTCATTTAAGAGCTCAACATGTCACTTGTGAGAATTAAACCTGGGTAGGGGAAAACACCCCTCAGCACAAACCACTCAGGCTAAACCCAATTGATGAAAATACATATGTAATTACAATTACATCGTATAAAATTACATAAAGGTGGAGTTCTTCTTCTTTTTCTTATTCTTTCTATTTCAAATAAACTGAGAGGATTGGTTGATCACAACATATATGCTTCACTAATTCATGATCTTTATGCAATTGCAGGGTGATCATGCTTTCTTACTCGACCTTCCCCTCTCTTTTTTGTGTGTCTTGTGTGTGTGCATGTGTGAATAATAACACTATGCCACACCTATCTCGTGGCATCTTATAATAACTTCCATGGCTATAAAATCTCATTTCTGCCTATCCCACATTAGTTGTAAGAATCAATCAACGAAAATATGTAATGCTAATATACCATGATACTTATACTAATGGGGTGTGTCCACATAAACAATGCTCCTCCTACTAACATAATCCTTGATTAGTTGCAAGGTGATCATGCTTGCTTGTTTGGTGTTCCCCTCCCTTCTTTGTGTGGCATGTGTGTGTATAACAAGAATAACAATCATAGGAACAATAACAATGAGATATGCCTATCTTGTGGCGTCTTGGAATTGTTTAAAGAAGAAAGGGTTGATCTTTATTAGTTATTTCATAGAAGCATCCTCTTGGCTAAGATGTTTCTTTAGGCGTCGACTACCTTGACCATTTAGACATATTTTTTGGTATATATATTATATGGTTGTTTAAGGGATGTGTTCATCTTCATTATCCCCACGGTTTTCTTGTTCACCCTTTAATTTAACTTGCAAACCTACCAAGTGGTTTTATTCGAGCTTCAATCGATTTTCAACACCTTGTAGTGTTTGGGTTAACATATTCATCGCTAGGCCTCGACCCATAATGTTTTCCTCTATGTTCGTATATTTCTTTTTGTCATATCCCTACTTCTTGTAGCTTTGACCATGATGTCCTTTTAATAGTATCCATTGTTGCAAAAATAAGGTGAATTTCCTGTAAGATAAACATAATAAAACCATTATAAGGTTCTTGTTAAGTCCTAATTATTTTCCCAAAGGCTTGAACATCGTACAGAGCTCTGATACCACAACTGTAGTGCTCCCTTGGCACCACAATTGTATGATAATACACTAATCTAGCTATTGAAAGGGACACTACAACAGATACCAAAATCTTAATTATGTGTATGCCATGACAATAGTAAGATTTACAATTATTATAGATATTACATAAATAACAACTATAGGGAAGTATCAAAATGAACTAGAATGCTATGACATCAAACTAGGGCTATGCATTCCAAAGCCAACTTTTAATCAACGTAAATTTTGGTGTGGTGTAATATCTTGTAAACTTTACTTGTCTCACAAGTATCATACACATGAGGTTATTCACAATACACACCTGACACACACATATAATTAGAACAAAAATATTAAAGTAAATCAAAATCTCAATCATGGGATATTCCATTATAGCAGTATTATAAGCACCATATAGATAATAATCATAAACAAAAAAAAGACTCACAAAGCATGAAATCAAAACAACATACATTATTGATACCAAAGTGAAAATGATATACCACATCAATCAAAAGACTTGTATCCAAAAACAACCTCTAAATTAACAAAATTTTTAATGCAAATAATACCTTAGAAACTACTTTTCTCAAAAAAAAAATAAAAATAAAAAAATTA
>JASDQU010350408.1:0-12216 GCA_032191745.1 Picea mariana
TTGTACCATCCATGATTTAACATGTTTACCTTGTTGCAATTTACATTTCTCAACAGTTTGAGGGGCAACATAACTCAAATTAGAATCAGGGTTAATTAAAATATAAACTAGATGGTTGGAAATCATGCCTTCCATATCCACCACTGAAGCTTGGTGGTCAACTTGTCTATTATCCAAGGTTGCATAAATTTGTGGCATGCTCCTAGCCACATCATTGATTTTGGTAGCCTCTTCGACATTGTAGAACCTCCAATTGTTATGTTTCCTATATGGACAGTCCCTCAATATATGTTCTTCTCGACAACCCCAACATTTCAAGGGTTCTCTTGTTGGAGAAATTTCTATTTTTGACACACTAATTCAGTGGGAGTTAATTGACTAGTTCTATTTAGACTTTCTATTTTTACCATCACTATTATGCATGCATGCATTCGTAAGGAAAGTTAACAGCATGATTGCTTTTCTTAATTATGGAATGTTTTGCCCTATATATGAGTGTATTCCACTCATTCATTGTATCATATTGATCATGATCTATGTATCAATCATCACTTCATTGGAGTAGTGTGAATATATTTTCTCATTTTCCCATATTGAATCTCTCTTCCTTTCTTGATAAGCTTTGTTTGTACTTGTTTTAGCTAGATCTCTTGTGCAGGTTTCCATGAAACACTGACATGGTATCAGAGCTATGCTACTTGGAGCAAGCCATACAAGCCAAAGAATAAGGAAAATTGAAATTTTGGCGAGTTAAACCCATGGTCGTAAATTTCAGCAGTTATTCCTCCCAAACTATTACGTTTTTGAGGAAACGACCATTGGTGAAAGTAAATCAGCCCATTTTGGAAGTGGGTTTTCAACCGTTTGGCGAGATTTTTTACCATTTGCTCAGAAAGTGAGACGCAAGATAGCCTCCTAAAACTAATTCGAATCTGTGGCCGTACCTTTCCACATTCATTGCTCCCAAAATATTACGTTTTGGAGGAAACGGTTCGCGAGGAAAGTAAATCGACCCATTTTGGAAGTGGCTTTTCAACTGTTTGGCGAGATTCCTCATCATTTTCTCAGAAAGTAAGTCACAAGATCATCTCCTGAAACTGATATGAATTCTTGATTTCTTAATTTTTCACTTGCAGATTGAGAGTAAATTTTTAGGGGTTCTTGGAATCAGTGGGAGAGATGGACATGACAACTATTATACAGTCAAACTTGGTGGTAATCCTCACACCATACAATGATTTTGATTGGAAGCCCAAGGCAACATTCCAACTCAAAAGAAAAGGACTGTATAATTTGACGATGGCGACAGAAACATAACCTACTTCAACGATTGAGAAGATGAGATGAGCGAACCGTAAGGATGAGGCCATAGGACTACTTCTTGAATTAATATCCACTGATTTATGGTTTCATGTTGCCACATGCAAGGCTCCAAACGAGATCAAAACCACCTTGGAAGGACTCTTTGGAAAGCAGGATGAGATGTGAGGTCATATGCTTGAGGTAGAGTTGAATACCTTAGACCCTAAAAGTTTTGATAATATACAATATTTTTTTACTAAATTTAAATCTTTGTTATTAAGCTTGGGTGAATGTGGTATTGATAAGTCTACACAAGAGAAACAACTTATTCTAACAATCTTGGCCAAGCTAGGACTAGAATACATTGTATATGTCTCCAATTTCCATTCTAGCAGATGTCTTTTTGGAACAAATTGGAAAATGCCTACGTTGGCTCAGTTCATTGAGTCTCTTACACAAGAGCAGACAAAAGTCATACATATGGGCCTCATGAAAGATCCCAAAGTACATGCACTCACCATGCAGGATGGAAAAGGGTCATTCAAACAGAATAGGAAGGAGGGATATTCCAAATCCTTTAATGATTCTTCAAGTTCCAAACATTCTTCATATTCCAAGAAGAAGAAGAAGAAGAAGGGAAAGCAGTGCAATTACTGCAATAAACCAAATCATGAAGAATCTACATGCATGAAGAAATAGATCGATCTTATGGCACATGCACTTCAGCAGAACAACCTTGGAAACTTCATTCCAGAGGGAGTCAAGAAGCAGAAGGAAGAAGATTCTGCTCCTAAGAAAGGTAATCATCATGCTCTTGTTGCAATTAATTCCTCATCTGATTCATGGATTGTAGATTCTGGTGCAACACATCATATGCAGCGAAAGAGGAAGTTTTCTCTTCCTTGAGTCCATGCTCAAGACCCCCTATTCTCATGGGGGATGATACTCCAGTAGCAGTAGCAGGAGAAGGGAGAGTGGAACTCCACAATGGCAGTTTTGAGAATGTTTTACATGTTCCAAAGCTTTCTATGAATCTTCTCTCAGTTTATCAAATCACTCAGAAAAGTAAAAAGGTTGAATTTACATCAGATTCTGTTTCAGTAATTGACATGCATGACAATTTCATCATTGCAATTGGTGAGGTGGATCACAAGTCAAGGTTGTATAAATTCACTAAGTTTTCTGACAATGACTCCTCTATTCTACTTACACATAAGGAGAGTACTTTGCATGCACCTCCAGTGCAACATGCATATACTCTTGTTCTTCCATCATTTTCATACATCAAAGATGATTCCATACACTCAGATTCTGTACATGGAAATAAGAAGGTAGTACATCCAGATAAGAAGCCAGTGCCAAAGCTTTAGCAGATGCCCAAGAAGGCACATACCACACTTCAGGCAGCAGGCAACCTTGCAGGGAATCCATTGGATTCGAGGAGGACTCGATCTTAGCATGAGGAGCCTTCTCATGTATTTTCAGCTTCAGAACCTGCGATGGCCATGCATTGTTATATGGTTCAATCTACTGATCCACAGAACTACAATAGGGTTGTGGGAAATCCATTATGGCAAGAAGCCATGCAGAAGGAGTATGACTCACTCCTACATAACCAGACTTGGAATCTAGTTCCACATCCACCAGAAAGGAATATTTTCAGGTGTACATGGGTCCACAAGATCAAGAAGTACAAGGCCCGACAGGTTGCCAAAGGACTTCATCAGATCCATAAAGATTTCTACATCTTCATGAAGACTTTCAATGAGCAAAAGTTTCAGACTTTGCAGGATCGTCTTGCAGTGAAGAACACAGTTGCCTAACAACTGTCATTTTCTTCTTTTGATACATTATCTTTTGACGGGGGGTTTTGTTCCCACGTGGTTTTTCCTCTTTCCTCACTTTTATTCAGTGTTCATTAGTTGCATTGTACATGAGTACGTAAAATGGCCTAGTAGCCGGGACTCATTTTTTACTCCATAGTGATGTGCAGGGGGGGTGTTGGAGAAATTTTTATTTTCGACACACTAGTTCAGTGGGAGTTAACTGACTAGTTCTATTTAGACTTTCTATTTTTACCATCACTATTATGCATGCATGCATTCCTAAGGAAAGTTAACTTCTTGATTGCTTTTCTTAATTATGGAATGCTTTGCCCTATATATGAGTGTATTCCACTCATTCATTGTATCATATTGATCATGATCTATGCATCAATCATTAGCTCATTGGGGTAGTGTGAATATATTTTCTCATTCTTCCATATTGAATCTCTCTTCCTTTCTTGATAAGCTTTGTTTGTACTTGTTTTAGCTAGATATCCTGTGCAGGTTTCCATGAAACACTGACATCTCTCTTTGGGTTATAAGTCTTACCTGAGGCCACTCCAAAGGGTTTATTTCCACTCTGAGAGGGGAAACTTTTCTAATATACACTTTTAGTAGGAAGGATCATCTTATAACCTTTTCCATGGTTCTTAAATCTTGAGGGTTTGAACCCCTTATTCTTGAATCCTGAACTACTTTTCTTCTTCCAGTTCTCATGAGGTTCTATCTTATTCTTGAATTTCTCATAGCAATACCTTGCCTTTCGGATAGTGTCTTCTAAGGTCTTTGGCTCATCAAATTCAAATATGTCCTGGAAGGACTGAGGCAGTCCACTAATAAATCGTTGCATCTTTACCTTTTCATCCTTTACGTAGGGCACATACCTTATCATCTCAAGGAATTTATTGATATATTCATCTATTATAAGTTGTCCCAACTTGAGTTCATAGAACTCCTTGGTCTTCGCATCAAAGTATTTCTCTAGCAGATACTTCTTCTTGAAGTATTTCTCAAATTGTTTCCATGACAAGTCCTTCTCATGGATTCCTTTCACATTCTGAAGGTCCTCCCACCAAATGGAGGCATTTCCATTCAGGTTAAAAATGACTATTATAACCTTTAAATTTTTAGAGCAGACATGGACTCTGAAGTACTTCTTCAAGCCAAGCAACCAAACTTATGCTTCTTCCCCCATCTTAATTTCTCCATCGAAAGTGGGTGGTTTGGCTTTCTCGAACTCTGCAGGGTCATGGATCTTGGAATGTTTCCTCTTCTTTCCTCTCCTATGGGAATGTGAACTGGTTTTGCTACTAGAATATTCCTTGGAGTTTTCAATTTCCTCACCATAATATTCTTCCGATGAGTGTCTCTTGGCTCAATGTTGGGCCTTCTTTGAGGTTCTCCTCTTTGTGTGGCCACTTTCAAGGCCATGCTTTTGCATCTTAGGTGGACTCTGGGTTTTCTTAGTATGATGTCTGTCAACATGCCTGGATGTTGGTCCATGTTGCAGCTTCCTTTGTATATCTGATAAGATTTGCAGTAGGATTGCATTAATTTTAGTTTGTTTTTCCTATTCTTTTATCATCCTTTCATTGTCAGCCTTACAACTATGTAATTCTGCCATGAGGCTTCTTACGGTTTCATCCAAATCTGGAGGGGTTTCCATTGCCTTCCTTTCATCACATTCTTCCTATTTATTGTGGGAAATTTCCCCCAATTCATGGTGTGTCACCATCCATTATGTTGTAGTTTTCCTGTGGTCCACTCACTGCTTGAGTATTTATAAAACATTTTCTGTTAGTTAATGATCTACTAGTTTATGAACAACACACAGTTCATATTTTTCAAAACATATACAACAACCGAAAGTTCCATTCCTCTCTTCAGTAGAGGTTTAACTAAGCCTCTTAGGAATGGGGTAACATAGGGTGTCACCCCTAAAAGTTCCTTAATAATATTTTTAAGCGACTCGTTCATGAGACCAAGCAGGCCAAGTGTTGTTGCCTGCTCTAATATCAATTTGTAACACACTTGACCCCTAAGTACCCTTTCTAAGGATGGGGCATCAAAATTTTGCTTAAACTAATCAACTTGAATCCTCTGCCCGAGGTCTTCATCCTCTTGTATTCGCTCGTAGATTTGGAACGACTGCTACCAAGCTCAAATCTGACCTCTGGATTGCAAGTTATGGCCTCCTGAAGTTCTTTGGACGTTATTAGTTGAGGTCCACGTGGGTCCATTTCGTTCGTACCATCTCCAAGTACCTACATCCAGGGTGGAAGTTCATCCACTGTCCAATCCGATGGCGAGACTTGATCCTCATTTAACACATAAGCTACAGGTAAGTTCAACGTTCGACGCTTTGGCATTGAACACCCCTTCTCCTTTATGCACGCATGTCCTCCAGAGTCTCGAATTCCCAAACTCCCGAAGGATCCTGAAATTTCTCCACATGGCTCCAGCCTTCGAGACTTTCGGCTTGTCTACGACATTACACCCTAAACCTCTGGAGTCTCGAAGCCCTAAACTCCCGAAGGGTCCACCCTCACACATGGTGATGTAATAGATGAGGAGGCCAGGACAGGTGGGTCTGTGATCACTCAACACACCCTAAAAAGACTTATCAATTTTTTTTCACTTTTTGGGTACCACTTGTTTTCTACACTGTCTGACTCGATTTCATTTTGGGAAAAGTTTTGTCTTTTTTTATTTTCATGACTCTCATCACCTATTCAGGTTTGTTTGAACTTATGAAACCCCATGACTAAAAGACCTTAACACCTGAATTAAGAATTGACAATCAAACATTGCCCCTAACGCGCTCAGGTTCGATGTCAGAAAGAATTCAAGAAAGTAAAGGAATCACATGAAAACAACAGTCGTCGATCGCTGATCCTCATTGGCATAGACAGAAGGCAGTTTTGGTTTAGGTAGGTTATTCGCATAAAATTTCAAGAGATAGTCGATCCCCTTCGGTATTAGTAAATACATTAACAAAATACGAAAAGAAATCGTCGATAGCCGATGTCCGACGCACTTTATCGGGAACAGGGAAAATCCAAAAGGATCACAACAGACATCTTGACCACAACAAATTTATCCTCGATCGCCAATCCCCGATGCGTTTTCAACATCGGGACTTTTTCGAGGAAGCTGATTCGAGAGCACCTGGGTAGGTTTATCGTCGATCGTCGATCCTTGACACTTTTCGGCATCAACAAGCTAGGATTTGGTTTTAGAAACGTATGACTTAAATGAAAGTCCTGACTCTGACTGACATGAGTGAATGAAGCCACTAGTCTAGAATGCCACACATCTTTACTAGGTAAGAGGGTTGTACGGTCTAGTTATATCCCGAGTCATTCTTGGTTCCCTAGGTCCTAGTCACACCTCCGAGTCAACTTTGCCACGTCAACATTGTACGGTAAGATCGATCAACGTCAGAGATTTTGCAGGAGGGGACAAAAAAGTTCATAGCACAATCCCGACCCCCGATCCACCCATTGAAAGAGCGACACAATGAGACATTTTCAACATTAGATACAATCAGATTTTGAACATTTAAGGAACTAATTAATACCCGATCCCGCATTAATTGCTACCTTGTGCGCCAATTAAAACAACATTTTTGAAATTTCCGATAGACCACATCACCACTCGCGCTTCCGCCGTCAAACCACAATGAATTTAAGTTCTATCTCCTCTAAAGATTCGGTGGCAGATTTATTGAAATTTCACTCATAACCCGAATTTAATGGCTAATGCGACACTGTAATATCTTCCCTGTTTAAATCCCTTGAACCATTGTGAATTAATTCATTATGCGTGTAAGAGAATTCTAGAGCGTCCGAAGGAGAAAAACGAGCAACTCAAAAATTGTACTGACCCTCATGATTATCAAAAACCAAGTTTAACAAGCTTTAGAGGTATGTATCCAACTCTATCAATTCGTTGGTTATGATTTATATGTGTTCGTCCAGTTTTCTACACAGTATCTAAACTTTGCTCAAGTTGTAGGAACAATGTCACTAAGAAATCCAACCACCAGATGCTCGCCGAGAGAACCAAAGCTGAAAGAACCAGAGACACGTGAAGGTTCTTCTCCAGGGACCGCGAGGCAATTGGAGTACGCCCCTAGGGTGGAGCTTGTCGTCAAAACATCAACAAAGAAAGTTTTCATCTAGCCTCCAACCTTTGGTGATACAGAGGAAAGCACTGGGTCCATGGTAGCTCTCACATAGTGGGGTGATGTCTTCAACAGGATTAGCAGAGAACAATACCCAGAGTATATCCCACACAACGACCCGAACGTAAGGGCGCTCGATGACCAGGTATTCCCCAACATCTGACAGTCGTATTTACACATGGTAGCGAGAAGAACCCCTATTTCCCTTTCATAGAGGTCCTGAAGTGGCTCATCAACCACACAGACGGGCATAAATGTTTGATCAATGATGAGAATGGCGGGTGCGTCGGATTTTTCCTTCCGATAGAGGTCTAGAAATACTACAAGCTCAAGGACCCAGAGGAGTGACTCAACACAGAATTTGTGGTGAAGTTCTATGAATTCCATGACACCAGTCAGTTGATGGCTTCATGGTGGAGGGAAGAGAAGAAATTCACCAATAGGAGCAATGGATGGTACGAGACAATCAACCCAAGGGAGTCATACATCTATTTGATGGCTCTCATTTGTCGACTATATGGAGAAAAGGATTGCTCCAAGTTTTCAGAAGCATGGATTCCTTTGGCATACACAGTTGCAATCATCGGGAGCAGTTTCAACTGAGGAGCAATAATCTCCAAACAATTAAGCATATGTGTGCAGTAGGCTCAGACGTCGAAGGAAGGAGAGGCACCAACTTTCTACATGGCCTCATACCTATTTGATGTCATGTGCGCTAGGAACTTCTTCGCCGACATGAATCTGCGCTGACATGTTGCAAAGATCCCTGTCCACATCTACTTCAGTGTGCTATGGGAAAACAGGTACAAGAAATCTTACTCCCTCATCTGCGATGAATTCATCGCCAACATTTATTTTATTATTTTTAAGAAGGAATGCTCGAGACTATCAATGGCAACCAAGAAAATGATAGCCAAGGTAGGCCATTGGTACTTGGATGAGCGCGCAACCTACATTAGGGTGTTTGGGGCCACCGAAGAACCACATCTCCTACCTAATCATGTCCCAGACCGACTCATCGTGGGATAAATTTGTTATCAGACCATCCTGCAGGGCTACAACGCCACACTGGTCAGAGACAAGAAACACACTTTCATACCCTATGATTTCCATGTAGGGTTCTATATGGTAAAGGATACTTCTCAAGCCAAACAAGAAGGGATGAGCTAACTCGAATTCAGGTTCCCAACATGCCGATTCCGCAAGCACGATCCAAAAGGCTTGGTCCTACAACATGCTTCACAGGTGTCATCCTGTTGGCCATATGCTCACGATAAGTTTGAGGAAGAATTCTTCACAGAGAATGCCTAAGATTGGGACGAGGTGGTGCAAAGAATGTCTAACCCAAACATGACCAGGTTCAAGGCCATGAGCGTGGATGAACAGGTGGAAAAAATAGAGCGTTCCGCTCAAGAGGCCTACAAAGCCAAGGAAGAAATCAGAGCGACAGAGACAACAAAGGTGCGAAGAAGGGGTTTTTTCTTGACACCAAAAGAACAGACAAAGGGATTTCTCCCGATGGAAAAGGCATAGAGAGTCATTGATCAGTTGCATAACGACCCAAATTTCATAGAGATGACGATGGTTCTTGTCGATAACTCAATTGAAAGTCGAGGAGGGCTAAGCGGCTCAGAGCCGATACAACTTGAAGGAATCACCGGGCCAGAAAATCCTAAAATCCCACCACCATAGATCATATCACCCGGAGGAATTTCAACTCAGATTGAGATATCAAGGGCACTAGGAAGAACAGGTGCACCAAAACCCTTGCATGAATTACTAACTACCTATGATGATGAGGAGAGTTTGAAGGTCTCCCTGGTGACTCCGGTGCAGATTACAAAGGAAAAGGAACCCAAGAAAGTATCTTCCCTAGCTCCCAATGCTCCAATTCAAATCCTTCTACAGAGCGACCAGGAGGTTGAAAGTGTCTAAGACACTGAGCTACTTGATACACCAGGAACCTCGATGGACAGCTCGAAGGATGAGCTAGGATCAGGCGAACAAGAAGGTGAAATTCCACAACAAGAAATCGACACCCCGACAACCGATCACCATGTAAGTACCAAACCTACACCTGATTCCTCAATTTTGACCAAACCTTTACCACCTGATGAGAAACAACTGGAGGCCGAGCCATCAGGACATATAGAATAGGTTCAGGAACCCAGTCTTGAACAAATATACACTGTCAGGAGCCTAGGAAACACTCTTACTTGGGGATAGCAACAAATACCTGAACCTGTGGATGAGGTCGTCGACATACAAGCCATTGCCTACGACCGAAATTGGAAGTCCATCATGAAGAGAACCACTAAAAGGAGGAGGCTTACTTTGGATAGTTCCATCCTCATCACCAGAAAGGAGAAATTGATCAGCACGAAACATGCTACGACGTCCGAGCTTATCGGCGCAGGGATGGAAATCACAGATGCCACCCTGGATAGAGTGAGGAAGGATGAAGAGGAGTTGGCTGCCGTGCTAAAGGAGTTGAAGCATCTGCACCATTTGGAGAAATACTATCAAGACTCCACATAGGCCACCGTATTCTTGAGAAGCGAATTCCAATATGCCTACAACAAATTCATGAGTGAGTGACACCTTTTCACTGCAGGGAAAGTCGATTTCCAGGAAGACACCCTTATGGCGTTGGCAACGTGAAAATACATGGAAAGATAGTATGTGAAGGCCCACCAAGTGATTGAAGGAATTGATTACATCAAGGCCGTTCAAAAGGGTCGAGACGCCGAAGAGCATGAAATTCTGGTGCTAAGGGACAACAACATCGACCATATAAGGAAGTCGGCCAAATACTGGGTGAAAATGGCCCAAGAACCTCATCAGGAGATCCAAAAGAAATGGGCCGATTGCAAAAGGATATGGACCAAAATCAATCGGGCGATGAGAGACATCGGTCTCCCATAATTCGACACACCCGAGGACTTTATCGACTTGCATGACACAGTCAAACTACATGTAGAACAAGACTCATTGTGGACCGCAAAGATAGAAAAGGTGGCAAACATGGCGCTAGGTCAAGTACAACATTTCATGGAGCACTCGATCAAGGCTCAAACAGTGTTACAACAGTTAAGTGTTAAAGTAGTCAAGTATCGGGCACGGGTAGTAGAGATAAAGGAGATCCTTTCGGCCCTGATGGACCAACACGGATTCCTATATGCCAACACATGCGAGGAACTCTTCATCAAATGGTCAGATTATGAGAAGAGTCGTCCACTCAAGTGAAACCATTTGATGAATCTTAGAAGACCGAGAGTTGAAAGCTCCATGTGGCGATGTTTTGTTTTACTTAGCTTGCACTTTTGATAGTTGTTTTTAGTTAATAATTTGTTATAAATAAGAGGATCGACCTGTTAGAAGAGGTGGATGGTTTTTTCAAAGACTCTCATTTTTGGAATTGTAAATAACTATTTCATAACTACCTTAATTGAGAAGTCATGTTTAGGACCAGAGATAAAATTATGTTTCAATCAATAGCATGTGTGATTGGATCTAAGGAGGAATTACTTTTGACTTTGTATCATGAATAGAAGATGTAACAAGTAAGGGCTTCTCAATATGTTGATAAGTTATCTGATTCAATACTTTTTATAATTCTTGTCTCTAATGATGTAAAACAAATCGTTGTGTTAATGTGTGATTAGTGATTAGAGTTAAGGAAACTATTTTTCTTGCCATCATTTTATTGCATGCATTTTCTCTTCTGATAATCGTATCTCGGTCAATAATTGAAATACCAACAAGTTGATGTATTAGTACTGGGTTTGTCATAGGTGTAAGAACATTGTCTGCATGCTTGAGCATGAGGGTTATCCTAAGATTAGCCTTCTTCAATAGTTAAGCTTTCCCCATTTGTTACCCAACTGGTTTATACCAACACCTGTCTTGTATCAGACCCACCTATAAGAGAAAATACAAAAAGAGAACATTCAAACCGAAGCAGGATTTTTTGCAAGAAGATATCCTGTAAACCACTACGTAAATCCCATCGATTAATTGGTCGGATCGCAAGATCTGGAGAATTATTACACTATCAAACATTGTAGAGTCTAATTGGGCCTCGATGGCGGGCTTGGTTCCTATTGTTGAGTTAAAGGTACTTCGGAACCCTCAACATAATTGGTGCTAGAAGGAGGGTCGAAGAATGAATGGATGACAATATTTTTTATATAATATTTCATACAACCTGTAGATTCAAAACAACCAACATGCATGGGTAGTCATTCTCAAGACAACCCACACACACTGAGTACTCCTGAAACGAGTAACTCACCCCAACAATAGGAAGAACATTTATTCCATGAAATACCTTACGCTCGTCCCCACGAGGAGTTGAACCAGTTCAAAATAATCACAAGAGCTTATGCTCGACAAATCAGAGCACTACCCTTAGCTTGGTTACTTCCTCGAAGAAATCAAGTAAGAAGACCAGTGGTCGACACCCCCGACCAGGTTTTTATTCACACAGTAGAAGACCTAATAGATTTTACCCTCACCGAGATCAAACATCCTCATAATCTAATCCCCGAAACACCAGCGGGTAACTGCTCTGAGCCCGACGATTTTTCTGACGAGGAAGGGTTTAACTCAAAACGCTTAGTTTTGGAGTCAGACGACATGGAAGATAACAATGAGAAGAATGAAGAAAGGGGAAACCGACCTCAGAATAATCAACCATGGTTTGCCATAGATGCTTTGGCAATCCCCAAACGAGTACATAACCTTCCCCGACATCCAGAAAAGTTACTCCCTAAATTTGACCCTGAAGCCTCAGGATTGCCTGAAGACCATATCAAAAAATTCATACTAGCTATTAGATTGATGAATGTCCAACCTGAAGATGTAGTATGCAAGCTTTTCCCCTATACTTTTGAGAATTCT
>JASDQU010350409.1:2011-12217 GCA_032191745.1 Picea mariana
TACTAGGGACGTCTCCCTTGGGATTAGCCACCCTGAATAGAAAGAGCCCCCCATTGAGGTGACAGTGGGTGGGGAAGCTCCTGTTACGCCAGTTTGGTCCCTACCTTCCAGCTACTTGACCTTAACTACAAACTGAGCGATAACAGTTATGTAGGGTGAAAATTCCCTCAAAGATAGGGTATCCAAATTGACCAAAAACAATACTTTCAAAAATCTCCATCTTGCAATATTTATCTTGGACATCTGTAGGTTTGTAATATTTATCTTGGACATCTAGTGGGATCCATTTGTGTACAACTCAAATTGGGAATGTGGAAACAACCACATGCTATCTCATCTTGTGAGGTCCATGCTTAAAAGCTACGCCATAAGGAGACCAATTTGGAGTTATATACATTTATGTCATGGCTCCTTCAAGGCACTTCAAGGCTTCTTCAAGTGGACACATATTTATTGCTTCGGGGGCTTCTTCAATTTGCTTTGACATTGACTTGTCCTCATGGCTTGACTATTGTATGTTGGATTCTCAAGGGTTCACCAACATGTCTTCAAGGCTTCTTCTCTTGGTTTCATGGCTTCAAAGATTCTTTACTTGGCGTCATGGCTTCAAGGTTTCTTCACTTGGATTCATGGCTTAAATATTCAATCAATCTCAAGGATTATTTACTTGGCTTCATGGCTTCAAAATTCAATCAATCTCAAGGATTATTTACTTGTATTCATGGTTCAAGGCTTCTCTACTTGGCTTCATGGCTTCAAGGCTTCTTCACTTGGATTCGTGGCTTCAATACTCAACCAATATCCCTTTTTCACTGCAACATCATCATCATCATTGTTACATCCTTATCATTACCACCACATCATCATCTTCACTACCACTTTGACATCAATGACAACATTTTCTCAACAAATATAACATCCTTCATCGTAAAAAGATCATCTTTCCTCAAAATCCATGGGACATCACCTTCTTTAAAATACCAAGAGGGACCAACCTCCCCTCTAGCTTCTTTTCTTGGATAATGTCTCTTTTTAGTATTTGAAGTAATCATATCTCTCCTAACATCTAATGTGTTGCTTTAATTCAATGATATGTGCATCCATAAAGAAGATGAAACATGTTTGAATATATGTATGGGATATAGTAAGTGTCCAATATTAATATGATCCCAATATGGAAGCTCATAAAATATAGATTTCCTTTTCATCTCAATGGGCATTTTCTCAACATATGTGTCAAAAAATTCAGGATCATTGAACATAGGTCTCCCACTTGAATCAAACAATTATTCCATCTCCATCTCCTTCTCTGTCTCATCTTCCCTAATCCAATTTATCGGTTTCATTATTTCAGGTCTATGGGTTCTCTTTGGTTTACCATTCAAAGCAGATGCAACTCTTCTATAAGGGTGGTATTCTATGAGAAATACCCTTGAGTAGTCATACACTGACTTTCGTAGGTGGTTGGACCACCTATCCTTTATAGAAGGTCCACAACATTTACATCCATGATACCCTTTTGTTACATAACCCATGATGTTATTGTATATAGATCCCATCGGTGTAATAAATATAGTTGCATCAAATTAAGTATGCCAAATAACATTACCAATATAAACAAATCAATCAACATGCTTACCAGAGAAAATTCCTAGTCCTAGATAATTGTGTGTGGTGTACGCACATATTCCATACAATGTAAAATACCTCTCCATTGGGATGGGTCTTGATACATCATATACATGTATCCATTCCCGTACTTGATTAAATTCATTGATCAGTGGTTGGAGGTAGACATCCATTATCCTCACTTGTCTTCTAACCAAAACTATAAGAGCTAGCATAGGATGTTCATTCAAACTGACTTTCATAGGTGGTTGGACCACCTATCCTTTATAGAAGGTCCACAACATTTACATCCATGATACCCTTTTGTTACATGACCTACAATGTTATTGTATATAGAGCACATTAGTGTAAAAAATATAGTTGCACCAAATTAAGTATGCCAAATAACATTACAGATATAAACAAATCAATCAACATGCTTACCAAAGAAAACTCCTAGTCCTAGATAATCGTGTGTGGTGTATGCACATATGCCATAAAACATAAAATACCTCTCCATTGGGGTGGGTCTTGATACATCATATACATTTATCAATTCCCATAATTGCTTAAATTCATTGATCAGTGGTTGGAGATAGACATCCATTATCTTTACTCGTCTTCTACCCAGGACTATAAGAGTCGGCATAAGATGTTCATTCTTCATGAACAACCATGGGGGGATATTGTTATTGATCACTACCACTGGCCAAATAGAATAGTTGGTGTTTTGGAGGGAATATGGGTTAACTCCATCGATGGATATGCTCAATCATAGGTTATGTACTTCATCCTTGAATTTATTGGGCCATGTATCTTCTATATGCTTCATGGCTATTGAATTTGTTGGGATTCGCATAACTCTTGGCTCACTTCTATATGAGGCATGCCACCCCTGCAACATGGATAATTATTTGCAATGAAAGAGCCTTTGAATCCTTGGAATTATAGGCATCTGCCTCAATATCTTATGAGGAGGACCATGTGCCTTACCCTTGTTTTTTTTATTTATAGTACATGTCATGMCCACATTCTGGACATATCTCTTTGTCCACATATTTATTCTGTATAGAATATAATCATTTGGACATGCATGGTATGATGTGTACTCAACTCCTAACATTTTTCATCATTTTCTTTGCCTCTACATGGCTATTAGGAAAGACATTATCACTTAGGAGTACCTTATATTTAATAACCTGCAATTAGTGGATAATAGAAATGTACATTGTCATCAAGCACGAATAAAATCAACCATTTTATTCCTTCATTATGTGACAAGATTCCTTAAAAAATTAGGGGACTTAATGGTTAGTTACTTCAAAAGTGTCGAGACAAACGTGTTTGACATACAATACATTGATTTCAAGTTGTACAGTAACATTGTTGTTCCTAGTTGGGTATACCTTGACCCTTGATGACCTAGGAAAGGGGTGGTGGAAGCAAATTTCAGGCTTTCAAAGAAGGTATATATGACATCAACGTAATCCCCTAGTTCATTTTGTTGGAATGCATACAAAATTCCCTCCATGGATTAGGTATCCCTTAATAAATCATCCATACCAATCTCTATATCATTGCCTTTGTCCCCAACATGTGAAGAACCAATGTTATTGTAGAGGTTTTCAATTGGTGACTCTTGATGTAGTGGAAATTAAACCATTATCGGTATGCTTCCTCTCCAATATGTGCTCGTTTAACAACAAGTTTGTGATTTGACATCATAGTGGGGTGCAATGGTAGATGGTAAACACATCCCTCATCGTTTGAATCCTAATTGTAAAAATATTGAACATTACGTTGATAATATTAGTAACACAGTGCATTTAATATGTTCAAACATTATACCAAAAATTTATTAGAAGCATGAATTTTTTCCCACTAATAAGCATGCAATCAACCACTTTATAAAACAAATGTCTAATTAAGCAATACATTTACATTAATTCCATTGAAAATCCTAAAATACAATTACTCAATCATCTTTTTCTTACACCCCAAGGGGTGTCTACATAAAAGAGATCAAATTCACAATGTAATATCGTTGACCCGGGATGGTTGTTGAAAGTTGGCATGTTACAATTGGTAGGGTAAAGAAACTATCCAATTTCATCAAACATATGCTTGCGGTATCATTCTCTTAATAAGAGCTTGTGAAATTTTGGGACTACTGGAATATCTTGTGCGTCTAAACTCGATCCTGAATCTTGATCTTACAAAATCCAATGAACAATTATTCAACTGCACCTGCATACATGACATAAATTCAATGATATAAATGAATTATAAATAAAATCTAGACTTATTGCAATCGACAAAGGAGAACTTGAAGGACTTGCAATGATATGGAATGAGTTGGAATCTAAAAAATTGGCCATTTGTGATCCGGATTATTTTCGGCACCACAAAATGAGAGCGAAGATATAATAAATAAATGTATAGAGATATCTCGGATATCCAATAATATAATAGAAATGTATCAGAGATGCAACCATAAACATAGAGATACAGCAATACACAATTTTCTATTAATGAGCGAAAATGTACAAAGACTGTAAAAATACAGAGTGAAAGACTCGCTATAATGGTGGCAGCTTATCTTTGAGAAGAGATGTGTCCGCTACTTGCATTCACAAGAATATGATTTTACAATGAGGCTCCAAAGGCCTTTTTATCATAAAGAAAATTCAAAACCCTAACCCTGGAAGATGAAAGGCCAACAATTTTGTGGACCCCATTTTGGGTAGTTTAGTGTATCAACTTCCTTGGGGTGTAACTTTAGCATACGATCTTCGTTTGGGGTGCATGATAGCTCGTTGGAAAGGTATTGTCAAGGAAATTCATTTGGGGGGATAAACCACAGCCTTTGGCTAGTATTGAAGAGATCTATCCCAAACAAAACCTTCATTTAGGCCCTCAAAATGGCCCCGAAAGTTTAGGAACCGAAAAACTACTAAAAATAGTAAGTTGCCAGAAAACTGTTTTGAGCTAGTTGGAATAGGTGGGTGGCCATCGATATCCACCTAGATCAATCATCCCTCCTTAGGAAGCAATGGTCTCCATTGTGTTGAGTTCTCAGGGGAGAGGGGAAAGTGATTACTGAATCTGAAGCTTGGTGAGTTGCTTGCCTTGTTGGATGCATTGCACTGCTTGGTTTGTGGAATGCAGTCATGAACCTATTGTTGGCAGGGTTGAATCTATTCAACCAGTTGGGCTACATGACATGATTGTGTGTAGAAGGAATCTTTGTGTTTTGTTGCAATCTTTTCGACCTACTTCTATTGGATAGAAGGTGCTTTGGTTGAGGTTGTAGTGATTGCAATATCCTTTCGTTCACCTTTTGAAAATATTGTGAAGAAGCTGAATTTTGTAGTATGAGATACTACCTTGTGGCATTGTTTAGGTGGGATATTAGTTGGAACTACCTCTGGTATCCTATAGAGATGACCCCCAGAGTAACCATGACACTATGGGGTTGAGACTCATAGATAGCATGGCGCTTCCACATATATGTCTGGCCCAAGACAACATCACAGACATCCAGTGGGGAAACATCACATAATACCTCATCCTTGAAGGGTTGGATGTCGTATGCCAATCAACATTTGTTGGCTGACACAAAGATCTTGTCCGTGGAGAAGCCACCCGATGTTGTATGGCTACAGGTGTGGTGTTGTCGATAATCCCAATTGTTTGACGACCTCTGTTGAGATGAGGTTCTTATCGATTCTGCTATCAACAATAAAATGCAACGGGGTCCCCTTCACCCATATCTCTGAATGAAAAAGGCGCTCCCCCTCTTCAAGATCTGTTGGTTCTTCTGGTTGAATTGTTTTGGTCATGACAATAGTAGTGGGGTCTACATCGATGATTTGTCTTCTATCAATATTTTTTGAATCAGGGTTCGGCTCCTTATCATTGATCTCGGCCACCAATGACTATTTTGAGCAACATTCATTGGTGTTGTGCCAGGGGATTTTGTGGAAATCACACCATTTTCCAGTGTCCTTCTTTGTCTTTTCATGACCCTTCTTTTCATGTGGCTTGGACTGGTTTTCGGGAGACTGTTTGTTAGGGTTGTTTTTATCATATTTTGGTTGTTGCGTATTTGCAAACCCTAACTCCCATTTGTTCTGGTGCTTATATTTCTACTCGATTTTAACAACATATCCAATAGCAGCACCGAGTGATGAGATGTCCAGAAAATACATTTCAGTTTGGATGTATTTGTGTAGAGACACACTGTATTTCAAGACCAAATTTCGTTCGGAATCTTTGATACCCAGCTTGGTGCGCAAAGTATGGAACGTATTGGTGAAGTCCATAACTTCTTGGCCCCTCTCTTGCCGTAGTGTGGTCCATCTCATGTATTGGTCCTCATAGTTGCCAACAAAGTAATATTGTCCCTTTACCGCATCCACAAAACAATCCCAAGTGGGCTCGACCCCATATATTCCAGACTCCTCTGCAGATATTTTCTCCCAGTAAGTTTCCCACCAATTTTTGACATGGGGGAGAGCCTTAAGGAGTGCGAAGGTGATATTTTCCCTCTCTGAGAAATTATGAACAGAGAAATAACCTTCTAGCAGATTTATAGGGTATCTGCATCTATCTATCCTTCAAATATGGGAATATCAAAATTAACTTGTACCTTGAAAGGCGAGGTGCCTCCAAAGTGGCTTCTTGATGAATACGCGTCTGTTGTTATCGGGAGGCATTGAAGGATGTGGGAAAAATTCTCCATCATTTCGTCCCTCTATCGCGTGAGAGCTTGCTCAAGCAACAGATTAATAGAATCGTCTGCTCTGTCGTTTTTGTTTTCTTCCGCCATGGATGGTTTCTTGGGCATGTGAGAGAGATTTTCCTCAAGAGAGACAAGCTAGAGACCCAAATTTCTATACTCAAACCTCGTCGGGGACATGCACTGAAAACGATCAAGAGCAGCCTGCTCTAATACCACTGATCCAGATTATTTTCGTCGCAAAATGAGAGCGAAGATATAGTAAAGAAATGTACAGAAATATCTTGGATATCCAATAATATAATAGAAATGTATCAGAGATGAAACCATAAACACAGAGATACAGTAATGCACAATTTTCTATTAATGAGCGAAAATGTACAAAGATTGTAAAAATACATAGTGAAAGACTCACTAGAATGGTGGAAGCTTATCTCTGAGAAGAGATGTGTTCACTATTCGCATTCACAAGAAGATGATTTTAAAATGAGGCTCCAAAGGCCTTTTTATCATAAAGAAAATTCAAAACCCTAACTCCGGAAGATGAAAATCCAACAGTTTTGTGGACCCTATTTTGAGTAGTTTGGTGTATCAACTTCTCGGGGGCGTAACTTTGGCATACGATCTCTGTTTGGGGAGCACGATAGCTCATTGGAAAGGTATTGTCGAGAAGATTCATTTTGGGGGATAAATTATAGCCTTTGGCTATTTGAGGAGCTCTATCTTGAAAAACCTTCATTTAGGCCCTCAAAATGGCCCCAGAAGTTTAGGAACCGAAAAACTGCTAAAAATAGTAAGTTGCAAGAAAACTATTTTGAGCAAGTTGGAATATGTGGGTGGCCAGCGATATCGACCTGGATCAATTTGATATGATAATTTTTTTCTTGCATTTGAGCCAAAACCATCATCTTGGGAAGCATAGAACAATACAACTTCAAACATAATTTCGAATGATTTTTAAAAGTTAACAATGCACCTAATTGTATTATGACAACCTGGTGCATATCCATACAACAACTGCACTGGTGTGACGAGTTATGATAAGCATCGAATAATGTCCTTCGTTACAACCTCCATAAATTATAAATGCAGAGGTTTGTATTTGCATTTTTTTAATTAAATTGTTTATCAACACATTATAGCCTACAAAATAATCAGGGTTTCTCGCACCCTACAATACAAGTAGCCTGCAAACTCGTCTTAAAAACATGTTTTGTAGAAGAAGACAATAGTCACTTTTCTCAGGCAAAAGGTCCTTATGAGATTCTGAACACATAATTGTAGAGACATCACCAAAGTGACCAAAATAATGTGTAACAGAATGCCCCCTAAAGTATGAGGTTGGAACTTGTGACAGCTGAAATGCTTTATAAAATGCGTGTGTGTGTCAGAAACAAGGATTGCACCTAATCAGAAACCTATAAATAATAAAGCATCTGCAAAATATAATACGAGCTCTGAGGTAGGCATTCCCATGCTCAGACCACAAATGAATGAAATCACAAATGTAGGCCATGGCCACCAATCATACATCGTGGATCCATGTCACCAAAATGCTACATAGCCACCAATCATACACCGTGGATCCATGTCACCAAAATGCTACATAGCCACCAGGAATACACTGTGGATCTATGTTAGAAGACTCAGATTAGGACATAGTCACGTGACATACAAAGTGGATCTATGTTTCGATACAAATCATAAATATTCCATTGCAACCTGGACCAAAAATATGAGACCCGGGGTCTTCAATCCCATCATCTGAAAATACGAATATAGCCATGTGATTACATGTGTCAAAGTCGAACATGGTAGAAACCACTTGATTACCGATCATTAATGAAAACTGTTAACAAGTGTGAGGGAAATCACCATTGATGTCAATGACTCCCCAGGTACCTAAGTACAATCCGAACGAATGTGAATAAATGATTCAAAGTCGAACACTCGGCAGAATCTCTCAATTAGGGACCAATGATGTGAATCCATTGTCGAAAGAAAAGAGACCTTCCATTAAGGCATGCAGGTTCTAAGGAACTAAATGATTTCTAAGTCTTATTCCGGGATAATGAGTTGGAGTCGACAGAAAAAGACTTGTCACAGGAGGGCCTTGATGTATCCCCCATCAATGACATGAAATAAGTAACAGATTTTTAAGGTAAGTCAAAGTATGAATATGATTTGAAACGGACATAGGGAAGGCCGACACGGTAAGAATTGACAACTGCAGATGGCCGACTCAATGGAGGGCTTGTTTGGACTTCTCTTGAACATATGAACGACACGATAATGATCTTGGCAGCATTGACTCAAAGATGACCCAAGATATGACCGTGTAGCAAGTCAAACGAGAGACAAATGGATTTCCCAACCCGAATTCAAATGACAAACATGGGGTGTCATGTTCAAGAGCAATTCTTACTGCCACTAATACAAATGAGAAGGCATATCCCTTTCCCAAAATTCCCCCCACCATTCTGGTGAGTACCTCTTTATTTTTACACAAGCTTGAGGAGGATAACATATGCTTGTCGATGTAAGCTCATCCTTCAGACGAGTCCCTCGGAGTACATTTAACGAACCCTAGGAAGGAGTGGTTCGGTCCCATAAGGGCCTTTCGATGTTTTTTTAACGAGTCCAAAGATAGAAAACTCAAGGGTTTTTCATGTTTTGAGAGTCTGAAAAACACTTAAAGAGAACTCTCCCGGTTCCTTTTTCGTAAATTAGTTCGACGAGACCGAAAAAGTGATAAACTATCGCTCATCGAACATTTTCTTCAAATACTTTTACGAGCGTGAAAAGAACAAGATCGCTCAGCAATCTTTTCGTTTTTATGGAGCGTGAAAAGAGCTTAAAGGATACTCCCTTATTCTTGTTGTTTTCATGTTACCATGACGAGTATGAAAAGACGAGAAAAGTATACTCGGTTGCGTTCTCATGTATTTTCGAGTGCGAGAACTAACAAAGACTGAGCTCGAGGTTTTTCCTACAAAACCCTAAAAAGGTTTTTGTACATGTGACAGAAAAAGGGACAAAATACTTGTACACCGTCGTTCAGGCTTCTAGGTCATCTATCTGCGAAAAACCATTCTCGCAAGGCCATTAGGGCATTAGGTTTTTAAACAAAATAATAAAAATAATATAAAAAAATAATAAGAAATAGTAAAAAGTGAATAAATATGGGTGAAAAACCCTTTTTACCATTTCATTGTTACTTTGTTGAAAACTTGTCCAACATGCCTCTTTTTTCCCAAATTTCTTCGCTCGATTGCAGGAGGTACAAGCGTTCATTCGACAAATGGTTTCGGCCAACAAGGTAATCTCCTGATTCTTCAACTTTTTAATGGATTAAAATTGTTTTTTATTGGCAAAGTTTAGTGTTTTGATTCCATTTGGGGCCAGTAGGTGCACTTAGAAATTCTCGTAGGTGATCCATTCGGGACCTACGAGAACCTAAGTTTCTCGCAACTAGGCTTCAGTGCACCTGCAAGAATCTTGCGCTGTGTGAAAGCTTCACCTGCGAGAGCCAAAAATTGGATTTTTATGCATGTTTTTGCTCAATAAAAAATTATTCAAGAGGTTGAAACAAGTTGTTAACTTCCTTCTCATGGCTCCATTGCAAATATTGATCACCATGATGTTGGAATGGAGGGAAAGAGAACACGAGGAGGATGATGCCATTGTCGAAAATGATCCGGGTATAGTTGCTGCCCTTCGGGAATGTGGGATCTTAAAATTTTTCAGGATCCCAGGCATGAGAGCCCAACTCAAGTTGTTAGAGTACCTGGTCCACATGTGGGATTTGGATCAACAGGTATTTCATGTAGGGTTCCACATGCTCACACTAGATATCG
>JASDQU010350411.1:0-12117 GCA_032191745.1 Picea mariana
CTTTTGATTAGCTTTTGGTTCTAGTGCTACTTCTAGATTCATTTTATCTAGCAAAGGTTATCGTGCTCGGGTGTGGTTGTGTGCCTATGGTTGGGTGACAATATTGTGATATTGTCTATGGTTAAAATAACACATCAAATTATTCTAATAGGTTATGGGCACACACTACCTTTAGAGAAGTCTAACCACTGGAAGGTAGAATGACATTTCTTTTTCAATCTCGTTATAGCACCAATTATAGTTGCAATTAGGGTTTTTCATTTTGTAGCTACAACAAACATTAATCTAATTCTTTGGGCACCTTAAGTGAAGCGTTGGACCTAATATATAGTTATTCTAGTGCACCCTAGCCTAGCACAGCCTATGGTGCCCTTAGCCAGCAAAAACATCAAGTTTTATTTCTTGGACAAATTCAAAGTCAAAGGTTGATTGGTCAAAGTCACAAAGGTTGACTTTTGGTCAAAATTGATTTTGTGGTCAAAGTTGAAATTTCAGAGTTTCAAGCTTGTTCTAATCATTGAAACTTTTTTATTAAGCTTCTAACCTCTTCTTGTCAAGATGGTGTCAAGAGGGGATGTACAAGAGACCTTGTCCAAATAGTAATCTTGGATTCAGTACATTCATAGGAACAAGCAGTTGAGGTTCCAGGTTCCAGGTTTGATTGATCAAATTGTTAAGTTTCAAATTGCACATATCAAGTTTGATAGTTTCTATAATACAAGTAAATACTATAGTTGTGACAACAATCTTTGAAAGGTTCTATTACAGCTAGGTATAATTGGTTGCATTAATATAAATGCTTATTGCACTTGTTTGATGAACTAACATTTCCTCTAGGAGATATTTCTTTTTCTCGGGCGGGTCACCTTGGTAATTTTATGATCCTTGTTACCGTAGATATGTTCTTATGAAAATGTTATTGGAAATGCTTTTTCTCTTATTTTTGTTGTTCTGGGAAGGTCACAGGACATATCTCTGAGAAGAAGCTATAATGAGAGTTGCAAACATGGAGCAGATGACTCCATCAAGTGGTGAGGCATGTGATCTCACCAAGTACCAATTCTAAAGGAAGTGTGGAAAGAAAAAGCGGTTTTTGGACATCGTTCAGTCAGATACAAGAACATCAAGATCTAATAATGGAGGAGAATACACCTCCAAGGAGCTTGTTTCCTTTTGTAAAGTAGTCAGGATTAGGAGGGAGATAATTGTCCCACATAATCCACAAAAGAATGGTGTGGAAGAAAGGAAGAATCGTTCCATTGTAGAATTTGTTAGGGCAATGATGAATGGCCAGAATCTATCCATGTTTCTATGGGGAGAAGTAGCTATGGAATTCGTATATGTTTAGAATATAAGTCCTCATTGTATATTGAAGAACAAGACTCGAGAAGAATCTTTCTCCATAAAGAAGACAAGTGTTGAACACTTGAGGATATTTGGTTGTCCTGTCTATATTCATGTTTCCAAGAACAAAAGGAAGAAGTTGGAACCTTCCAGAAAGAAGGGCATATCGTTGGATATAGTGAGACATCAAAAGCTTACAAAATCTATGTACCAAGTCAACAGATATGTGACTTTTGATGAAAACATTATCTTCAGGAAATCTATAGAAGATTTCATGGATTCCAACGATGAAGAAGAACATGAAGGTCCCAAGGAAGAAACTACATGTCCTCTAGAACATCTCAATACATAACCTTCCACCTTTGAAGAAGAAGTGAAGAAAAAATAATGGAAGGAAGATATGATGGAAGAATATCAATCCATCATGAAAAATTATGTATGGGAAATTGTGCCTAGACCTGAAGAAAAGTCTCTAGTCACTTCAAAATGGGTTTACAAGATAAATCATGAAATAAATGGGAGTATCTATAAATACAATGCAAGATTCATGGTGTTAGCGATTATTTTTGTCATTAGGCGCAGAATCACCTAGGTCTATAGGTTGCTTAGAAAGTGTTCAAGCACAGCACGGGAGAATCCTTGTTTTTCCAAATAGCAAATCAAGCGAGCGGGCAAAATATCGTCGGCAGCATCCAAGATCTATTTACAAAGTAGATCGACGGTCACCGGGTTTTCGGAGCTACCGAGTTGCCCGAGGTTTAGCACAGGGGACAACTCTCGTATTTCACAGTAGGCTTGGGTCGTCCGATCCAACCGGGACAGGTGGCAGCCTGTCGGCATATCGCGGATCGGGGTTTCGGGAAACAGGGAGCTCTCAGCTCATTGCACTTGGAAGTGCCGATTGACGAAACTCCGAAGCACCCTTCAAAGTAAGCCCAGGGTCTCAGCACCAGGTCATATCAAGCGAGCGGGTGAAGGGGGGGACAGCCTCTTTATAATAGTAGATAATATCTAGGCCATCCATCTGAAGGACGCGCGACACGTATCTACGTCACGTCGGCATCCGGGAGTTCAAGCGGTAAGATATTCCCGTTGCTTCACCTCTCGAAACCCCGAATCCCGAAGCTCCGAAAGCACCCAGAACCGGGCCCATGGTTTGGGCGCCTGGTCATCAAGAAGGAGGTCTGGAAGAGGGGCACTTTCATTTTCATTTGGCCGAAGGTTCCAAGTTGAGTCTCAGAAGGCAGGCACTATTTTTTCTAGATACCAGTTCAATGTGATTTGGATCCCGATACCTGCTCAAAGTGAATTAAGAAGAGAGAGGGTGGGCGAAACCTCGCATCACTCATTTATTGCAGAGTATGGAGGTCCCAGCTGAAAGTCTACCCGGGAGGGTCCACTTTACCAGTTCTCTTCAGGAAAGCCACGCCGAGTCTTCAACTCGCCAGAGGAACCTGCACACGCCAATTCAACATTCAAAGGGCTCAGCAACCCCCTGGCGCGAGCCATGCTGAATTAAGGTGGCGTATGACAGGGGAGCAGAGGACAGATTTGATTGAGGAGACATCACCCATTGAAAGTTTTGAGACGCCTCTGCTGGGCGAAAGGGGGAGGAGTATTTAGAGGCATTTTTGCCATTTTTGAATCTATCGATGGTTGAGCAGAGCTCCCGGCTGTAAAAAGATTTAATGAAGCACTGTATTTTGGTTATGCGTGGACTTTTGAGACTTCTTGTCTTATGAATGTCAGTTTCTTTCACGTCTTTGTTTACACTGTGTTAGAACGGATTGAAATTGGAGAATCCATTCGAGTTGTAGCTGTTATAGGATGATGTTGAATTGGATCACTGTAACAGTCGCATTGTTTCTAATCGGTCCCTATGTTTTTCTTATCGCTGAACAACTTGGAATTGGAGAATCCAGTCAAGTTCCCCTTTCAGTTTCTTAAGACCCTGAACCAAGAGGATCTTGCATTCAGAGTCTTTCTTCTGCAAACTGTTGAAGCCTGTTGCCCAGAGTAGTTTGTTCACTTTTCTTACTAAGTCTTCCACCTGTTCACCTTTTAATCAACCCACTGACTGAAGTTAGATCAAGACCTCCTTTGTTCCTTACATACCAGACCCAGTCCCTAAGTTTGAGTGATATCTCCCCGAGTCTTTAACCATTTGATCATCCATTTAAAACTATCGTGACACTTAACTGATGGGCGTCGGGCTCTGTTCCTGCCACAATCCAGGAGTGACTTCCATCGCCAACATTTCTGGCGCCATTGTCGGGGACGAAGTTGAAAATTTCCCTCGAGTTTGAACGACATTGAGCCTCTGGTTTTGAAGGTGCATCATACATCAAAACCCTTTTGAAGACTGCTACTGTGCACCTGGCGACTCCATTGTGACAACTCCGCGGTGGTGAACTTTCCGTGTCCATTGTGGCTTTCAGAGGCAGACATACGCGGTCCCATCCTCAGTTGCCTCTAGCTAAACCTAAAACTGATCAGGAGGAACTTCATAGGAAAGGAAAGGCCTCAGAAGGAGAAGATCACGTCATCGAACTAGGTAATCTGTCGTCCCCTTTTGTAGAAACTCCATTTTCTCAGCCTCAGTTTCCCAGCAGACCACTTTCTGAAGTGTCCTGTTTCCTGAATTTTAGGAGTGCTCCTGTTGAGGTTTCCTCCCCTGGTCTAGGATTAGAGGGAGATATCCTTGTCACTCCCCTTTCCCCTGAAGCTGTACCTTGGCATAGGCCCAGGACCACAGAAGATTTCCCTACTCCTAGCTTTGTCGCTTCCCCTCTTGCCACTGTTGTTGCTTCTACACAACGAGAAGCAGCCGTCGACTTGAGCTCCCTAGATTTCTCCCTAAACCCCCTATTGTTTCCCACTCCCCTTAGCAGTTCACCCCTGGTATCCCCTTTTCGGACTCCTTCTCCTCCGAGTTCCCCTTTACATAATATCCCTATGGTAGGAGCAAATCCCCCCATGACCAGGATTTAGGTTATAATAGCTGCTAGGTACGCTCCTCTTGTCTTACCATAGCTTCTCAATGCCCTCCCACTAGATGGATACCTAAAGCAGCTGCCCAAGTTTACAGGCGAGGGGGACATAACTGCAGAAGAACACCTAGCATCCTTTTACACTTTCGCGGATGATAATGTTATCTTTCACGCAGACATATGGATGAGGATTTTTGTCCATAGTCTCCAAGGAGAGGCTAGAAAATGGTCTAAGGCCCTGCCTCCTAGATCTATTGATGGGATTGAAGCTTTGGATAATGCCTTTTTGAGACAATGGGGAGATAAAAAGGACTTAATGTATTACATGACGGAGTTTGGGTCTTTAAAGAGAAAAGAAGGAGAGTCTGTCTCTGACTTCTCTAAGAGATTCAATAAAATGTACCAAAAAATCCCCGCAGAGATTAAACCCTCAGAAGCCTCGGCTAAGATCACTTACTCCAGTGCTTTTGATCCTGATTTATGCCTACTACTAAGAGAGAGAAGAGCTACCATGCTGGCCCACATGTAGGATGTAGTCGTGGAGGTAGAATCTAACGTATTGGTGGTGAATCGACTCAGGAGCGTTGATGATAGAAATATGTCCAAGAACAGGCCTGAAGCTTCCTCATCCAGTTCCTCTCCCCTGTCCCATCAGACAGATGAGACGGCTAGAGCACTAAAATCGCTTTCTGCCAGAATGGAAAGGTGGGAATTAGAAGGTAAGCCCATTTACAGAAATGCCCAAAATGCAGATAGTAGGGGTTTCAGGAAGCCTAATAACAATGTGCCACAGGCTTTTCCTAGGGAACAAAGGAGCAGGGACAGGGATGATCAGAGGATTCAGGCCCCTCTCCAGAACAACCTAGATTCTCATGAGGAAAGAGAGGAGATAGACAAGCTTGGCCCTGGAATTCACTGTATTGAAGAAGATCCTCCTTTTCCCCATTTGACACAGTCTGCATATGAAGAATCCCTGATGAGCATTCAAATCCATGAGTTGGGTAAAGGAGAAAGGGTCGGTCACACTTATAACAGATATAATCTCAGGCCAAGAACGAAAGAAGGAGACTTTGACAGCCCAAACTAGCCCCTCATAGCAGAAAGGCCTACTAAATCTGCGACAGCCACTACTAAAGAAAAGAGAGCTCAGAGTGCTTCATCGGCAACCAAAGAACCTGTCACTGAGGTAAGGGAAGCTCCTAATCCTTTTTCCTCCTTTAATTTTGAGCATGAAATTCAAAAGATTAGAATCCCCGTTCCCCTCTCGGAACTAGTTAAAAATGAAGACTTCAAAAGATCCCTCTCCAAGATGCTACAATCTGAGTCCCCCTAGCCTTCCACTGACTCAGTAAACCTTCAAGATGAGAAGCCAGCCATCATCTTAGGCCCCATGATAGAAGATAGAGATGACTCATCCCCTCCCTTCTACACTTCCCTGAACATACATGATAAAGTGTTTCATAATTGCCTCATGGATTCAGGAGCCTCCCATAACCTTATGCCCAATGTGGTCATGGAAGAGCTAGGACTGGAAGTGACAAAGGCCTATCATGATTTGTACTCTTTTGATTCAAGGAGGGTGCAATGTCTTGGAGTCATCAAAGACCTGGTGGTCTCTTTATTTCAGCTACCCATGAAGAGCATGGTCATGGATATTGTGGTAGCTGACGTTCCCCCAAAATTTGGTATGTTGTTGTCTAGGTCTTGGATTAAAAGACTGGGAGGAACGTTACATATGGATTTCACATATGCCACCATTTCAGTCTTTGGAGGGAAACACAGGAGGTTGTACAGAGAAGCCCAGCTGGCCTATATTGTCAGTGATGAAGCAGACCCCACTAACCACCCCATCTTTGCACTTGACACCGATCTAGGGTCTAGTTTGTTGCAGATCACTGAGATTCCTGAGGTCCCTTTATAGATCAGAAAAATGCCCATTCTTAATCAGGAGATGCCCCCTATAACTGCCTCTATTTGGAAAATGTTCTTCGACAGAGCTTCCTCTGAAATAGGCGCAGGGGTTGGAGTGATTTTCATGTCGCCCTGTCAAGAGACTATATCTCTGCCATACAAGCTGGAATTTGAAACCACCAACAATGTGGCAGAGTATGAAGCTCTTGTTCTGGGTATGAGAGCTACAAAAGAAATGGGAATAAAGGAGATGGATGTGTTCGGAGACACGGAATTGATTATCCAGCAGGTCAGGAATGTTTATCGGGCCAAGCATCCTCGACTCAGGAGTTACAGAAATGAGGTGTGGGACCTGATTGATAATGTTTTCTCATCTTTCAATATTACTTTTGTCCCGAGGGAAGACAATACCTCGGTCGACTCCTTAGCGGTCTCGGCTAGGCTGTTCAGGGTCCCTCTGCTGTTGAAGATCCACGGTGAGGTAGAAGTAAGATACATGCCATCCATCTCGGACAATGTAAAGCATTGGGAGGTATTCGAGGACGATCTTGAAATCAAAAATTTTCTTCAGTCCATCGATGAGTTTTCTACATTGCACATTGACCAGGATCCTGATCTTGAAGGTGACCCTCCTTCCGAGGTATTCTTGAATAAAATGGTTAATCACCAGATCATCCAGTTGCCTAGCAATCACATTCCAAGGGGACTAGTCCCTTTAGAAAGACTGTTCGAAAAAAATGATGTGGCAGTAAAGGGTTGTGTTTCAAATAAAGATGTCGATACAGCCGAATGCAACATTGGCACGCAGAAGGAGCCTAAGTTTGTCAAATTATCAAGCAGCCTGACCAATGAACAAAGGGTAGAATATACTGAGCTATTGAAGGAATTCGTTGACGTGTTTGTGTGGGCCTATGAAGACCTTAAGACTTATGACACATCTGTCATTCAGCACAAGATCCCACTGAAAGAAGAGGTTAAGCCCTTCAGGCAGAAGCTGAGACAGATAAATCCCATGTTGCTACCTATCATGGAGAAAGAAGTGAAGAGATTGCTAGATGCCCAAATCATTGTCCCCTTGAGATATTCTGAATGCGTGGCCAATTTGGTCCCAGTAAGGAAGAAAAGTGGAGAAATCAGACTTTGTGTTGATTTCAGGAACCTGAACAGGATCTCAAGGAAAGATAATTATCCCCTGCCCAACATGGAACACATATTGCAGAGGGTCACTGGTGCATCTAGGATATCCATGATTGATAGTTTTTCTGGTTATAATCAGATATCAGTCATGCCTGAAGACAGAGAAAAAATGGCCTTCACCACTCCGTGGGGCACATTCATGTACACCAAAATGCCTTTTGGGTTGATGAATTCCAGAGCAACATTTCAGCGAGCCATGGACATAGCCTTCATTGGGGAGAAAGATCAGCTTGTGGTGATCTATCTGGATGACATCACAGTCTTCTCCAGGTCGGAAAAAGAACACCACTGTCACCTGAGGAAAGTCTTCTTGAAGTGTCGGAGGTTTGGCCTATCCTTAAACCCCAAGAAATCTTTGTTCGCTATGAAGGAGGGGAAATTGTTAGGCCATATAGTATCAGTAGAGGGGGTAAGGATTGATCCCAGCAGGGTAGAAGTGATTCAGACCCTATCACTTCCCCGGTCTAAGAAGGAGATTCAAGTTTTCTTAGGGAAGATTAATTTCCTGAGGAGGTTTGTCTCGAATTTTGCTGAAATGGTGAAACACATCACAGCCATGCTCAGGAAGGAAAATGAAGTTAGATAGACTGATGAGTCCAGAGAATCTTTCATCCTAATAAAGAAGGCATTGATTGAGGCGCCTGTGCTAATCAGTCCTGATTATTCCAAAGATTTTCTGATTTTTTCTTTTGCTTCCTGTGATACAGTAGCAGTGGTCTTATTGC
Organism: Picea mariana; assembly: GCA_032191745.1. Lineage (NCBI taxonomy): Eukaryota > Viridiplantae > Streptophyta > Pinopsida > Pinales > Pinaceae > Picea > Picea mariana. Next base: position 8,168 of record JASDQU010350411.1, read on the forward strand.
AGAAGAATGAGGAAGGACGAGAACAACCCATTTCGTTCTTCAGCAAAGCGTTGAGAGATGCAGAAGTCCGGTACGAGATCATGGAGAAGCATGCCTATACCTTGGTGAAAGCCCTCAAAGATTTCAAAGTCTATGTCTTGCATTCAACGGTCACTGCATACATACCTTCGACCTCTGTGAAGGACATCCTTGTGCAACCTGACATAGATGGGAAAAGAGGCAAATGGATTGCCAAGATCCTAGAGTTTGATTTAGATATTAAGCCCACCAAATTGATAAAGGGGTAGGGTTTGGCCAAGTTGCTAGCTGAATCCAATTACAAAGCCTTGGGAATTAACTTCATCAATGATTGTTCAGAGAATCAGCGGCCTGGGTCATCCGAAAAGAATCCTCAGGGTGCCCTATCACTAGCATCATGCATCTGGTACAAATGTATCTTGTACTTTCTGCAAGAATTGAGGCCTCCTGATGGAATGGAAAAAAGCAAAGTGAGAGCTTTAAAGCTCAAGGCGGTCAGATATTGCCTCATTGACCAAATATTGTACTAGAAAGACCCTCTAGAGGTATTTCTGAGATGCCTAGACCTGCACGAGGCCCAGAAGGTTACGTTTGATTTTCATAGTGGCCTTTGCGGAGGTCATCATTTCTGGAAGACCACAGCTCACAAGATACTCCGAGCTGGGTATTACTCGCCCACTTTATTCCCCGATGTTTGCAAAGAAATCAGAGCTTGCGTCAAATGCCAAAAGTTCTCAGGAAAACAACAGCTCAAATCGCTGCCATTGAAGCCTATAGTAGATTCAACACCTTTTCAGCAGTGGGGGTTAGACTTCATCGGAGAAATTCATCCTCCCTCGAGTGGTCAGCACAGATGGATCCTGACTGCAACCGATTATTTCACCAAGTGGATAGAAGTTATCCCCACTAGAAGCACGTCACATAAAGTAATTATCAGCTTCATGGAGGATATCATAGCCAGATTTGGCTGTCCCAGTAGGATCGTCACCGATAACGCTGCTTCTTTCAAGTCTGAGCCTCTAATTGAGTTCTGCGAGCAGTTCCAAATCTCATTAATTCACTCCACCCCCTACTATCCCCAGGGAAATGGTTTAGCAGAGTCCTCCAACAAAAGCCTAATAAGGATCATTAAGAGACTGTTGGAAGACAACAAAAGGGCCTGGGATTCAAAGTTGAGGTTTGCTCTGTGGGTTGATCGTGTGGCAACGAAGAAATCTCTGGGCACTTCGCCGTTTCAGCTGGTCTACGGAGAAGAGGCATTTTTTCCTACTCAGCTTACCTTACCCGTGGCGAAATTATTTCAAGACTATGAGGGAGAACCAAATCATATGATCAGAAGGATTCATCAGATAGTAGAAGTGCAACAGACCAGGGAACAGGCGAGGACCGCAGCTCATAGTCATCAGGAAAAGATCAAACAGGATTTCGATAGGAAGGTCAGGAAGAAAGTGTTCAAGATCGGGGATTTGGTACTTAAGTGGGATGCCCCCAGGCAGGATAAAGGCAAACACAATAAGTTTGACGCCCTCTGGATCGGCCCCTTCAAAATCTCTGAGGTTTTCTCCAACAACACATACGGGTTGCAAGATCTGGAGGGAGAAGAGGTTTTCAACAGCCCAGTGAATGGGCATTTTCTGAAGAAATGTTTCATTTGAGCCTTTGACAGCTCCTTTGTTTGTAAATATTATCCTTTACTTCTTTGTTTATTTTATTTTGCATGTTTTCGGCTTAATAGGTGACTCCATAGCCCAATAGCAAGGCATTGAAGCTGCAGAAGGAGTTCTTAGAGCATCGCAGGGACGACTCTATACTTCATGGAGCCTAATGTTAGTGATTATTTTTTTCATTAGGCGCAGAAGCACCTAGGTCTACAGGTTGCTCAGAAAGTGTTCAAGCGCAGCAGGGGAGAATCCCTGTTTTTTCAAATAGCAAGTCAAGCAAGCGAGCAAAATATTGTCGGCAGCATCCAAGATCTATTTACAAAGCAGATCGACAGTCACCGGGTTTTCGGAGCTACCGAGTTGCCCGAGGTTTAGCACAGGGGACAAATCTCGTATTTCATAGCAGGCTTGGGTCGTCCGATCCAACCAGGACAGGTGGCATCCTGTCGGCATATCGCATATCGGGGTTTCGAAAAACAGGGATCTCTCAGCTCATTGCACTTGGAAGTTCCGATCGGCAAAACTCTGAAGCACCCTTCGAAGTAAGCCCAGGGTCTCAACACCAGGTCATATCAAGCGAGTGGGTGAAGGGGGGGACATCCTCTTTATAATAGTAGATAATATCTGGGTTGTCCATCTGAAGGACGCACGACACATATCTACGTCATGTCGGCATCCGGGAGTTTGAACGGTAAGATCTTCTCGATGCTTCACCTCTTGAAACCCCGAATCCCGAAGCTCCGAAAGTGCCCAGAACCGGGCCCATGGTTTGGGTGCCTAGTCATCAAGAAGGAGGTCTGGAAGAGGGGTGCTTTCATTTTCATTTGGCCGAAGGTTCCAAGTTGAGTCTCAGAAGGTAGGCACTGTTTTCTCTAGATACCAGTTCAATGTGATCTGGATCCCGATACCTGCTCGGAGTGAATTAAGAAGAAGTATACATAGAGAAACCTCAAGGTTTTGAGGTACACCCGAGAGAAACCCATGTATGCAGATTAAAGAATGCCTTGTATGGACTCAAGCAAGCTCCAAGACCTTGGTATGCATGAATTAACAGTTACTTGACAAGACTTGGATTTTCCAAGATCTATGTTGATCCAAACCTTTATTACAAGGTTGTGAATGATGCATCTGTGATCCTACTTGTAATACCCCAACGTCGATCCCCTTTTGAATTGTAATTTTGCCTATAGGTTGGTGAGCCAAGTGGTTATAAGTTGAAAGACTTATGTGTTTATTAGGCTGGTGAGCTAGATGCCAAGGCCAATGAGCATGATTTTTGTATATGTAATTATGTAGAACATTAATCAAAATATAAACATTGTTGTGTGTAGAATGACCACGAAGAAGAGTTATGGGGGACTAAGCTCCACTAGGTAGGGTAAGGAAGGGGAGATAAGTATTTGTGCCTAGGGGCTAAGCTAGGGGGCTTACCTCTAGAGGAATAATATTTTAATATTATTTCCTGAAGACTAAGGTGAACATGATATGTTTTTGTTATCCTAAGTTCCTGGAAAGTGGGACATAGGCTAAATGGAGTGCATGCAACTCTAGGAAGACAAGTCTCGACCTTGGATCATGTAGTTAAGAGCTAAAGCGTCAGCTGAGTTGGGAGTTCGCAGGTCATTCTACCATCCTCCACCTAAGTTTGTCTACCAGTATTCCATCCTCCACCTGAACTCGTGGGCCTCGGACGTCAACCTCTGGTTACCTACGCACAGTTGAGAAAACCGCTCAAGGAAAGGGGGTTTGCTTGCCATTTCCCATTTGTCGTCTAACCCGTTGGGGCCTCTGCGTCTACCCTCTGCATAACCTCTTACATCTGAGAAACTAGTCAGGGAGGAAAAAGTCGACCTATGTGTCTTGTGAACCCGAGTTTATCCACACTACAAATTTGATTTCGTGCCTTAACCGTTTGGGGTTGATGCCTTGTGTTCACCTGAGCTGTGTTGTGTCTTAGCATTAGGTTTTTTCCATTTTCGGTGTCCATAACTGTTTCCTATTTTTGTTGTCACCTGTATGCTAGGCGAATGTTTTTGCAGTATTGCTTAGGATATGAATTGAAGAAGTAGGTTGTCAGGCCTATGAGCAGCTCTCCCAGGTGAGAGAGTCTGTTGGGAAGTGAGTTCTCTTGGAAGGGAGTCTCGTAGCAGCTACAGTACTCTGAGACTTCTGATCCAGCCTGTTGTTGAAGCCCAAGGTAAGGAAGGTGTATTGGTCGATGGACTTGTAGTAGTGAAGGTGTAATATCCTGGGGTGGAGCAGGCGTGTGGG